>JARHVA010005366.1:385000-552500 GCA_037957365.1 Torreya grandis
TAGAATAATATGGAGTTTATTCACCCTTGAATTCTATTTCACATTTCTCACTTAGGTATTTAGTATATTTTTGAAGCTGCATACATATCTCAGTAGCATACCCATTTACACAGTGATAATGGTGATATTCATCTTCCTTGAACCAGTCTAGGCATGGAATATTTTCATCAAGGGGTTTGATTTCTATCAATGTGATCATATTAGTAGTTATAAAATTCTTTATGACATTCTCAAATGGATCACCAATATTTTTTTAATGTCTTCTTCTAGATTTATTCCTTAAACTACCTCTAGGTATGATAATGTTCGATGAATTATTAATGTTATAAGGATGAGAGCCTTGAATGGTTTATACATGCTTAGAATATGACAAACCATTTCCCACCAAATTCTTATTTTTAAAAATAATTTGGGATTTTTAGGTGGGGTAATTGTTTGATTCTTATCACTCCTTAAGAATATTTTTATTATACCTTTTAAAATGAGATCATTTTCAATTGGAATTAATTTATAAAAAATATCATCAAAGGTGTTGACACAATGTAGTTGCAAATGGAAGGATAATTATAGATTCAGGTTGTCAATGAAAATAATGGCGAGTTTATTTTTAGGGATTGAGCATAAAAATATACTCATAGGACTTTGCCATATTCATAGGAATGATGAGAAAGTTTCTCCATGTATCTAATTTGTATTTTACATGTCACACTTTTTGATCATATGTTCCACATTTTATGACAAATGTTTTACAAATTTTTATTTTAGATCCTTGAATGATCCATGAGCATCCAAGGTGAAGGACAATCTTTCATCAACCAAAAAAATGCTATCTTAGGTTTTTATTATGGTTATTTTTTTGTGTCCTTATTTTATTAATATTGTTAACCTTTGTGAATGATGTTGTAAAAGTATTCCTTGGCATGGATAAATTACAAAGATATTTTGCTTGTTCCTATTAGTTCATAGATTTCTAAGACATGGGTATTTTTTTATATTTCTATTCAACTATGTTAAGAATCAAATGCTTAAGTTTTGTAAGGTCATATCATATGACACTTACAACATATGTACCAAGTTTTATATTATATGGATTTTTCATATAGGCATACCAACTATTCCACTAGTAAAAGGTTTATTCACTTATGGAAATGTTACAAAAGTAATTGGATGTTAAAACTTGGTGGGAGCATAACAAATGACAGTTAAAAATTCTACATGAAGTTTTAGACCATTTGGATTCACCACAGAGGTTTAGTTTTATTTCACTGTTAGGATATTTCATCACTTTTGGTAGTGTTTTTGAAGGAATTGGATGCAAAAACTTGGTGGGAGGATAGCACAAAAAACTTACACCTCTGGACAAAATTTGTAGACCATTTCAAGTCACTATAGAGGTGTAAAAATTATTTTGAAGCATAGGATATATTGAGAGGGGGGTGAATAAATATATCATATATCTTATAAAACTTTCCCTTAATCAAATTCCACTTAACAAAACATTCAAGATATGCAATAAAAATGAAACAATAAACACCACACAAGATAGAGAGAAACACCAGATTTAACGTGGAAACCCAATGTGGGAAAAACCACAGAGAACAATCTCAAGTATATGAATGAGCACCAACTCAAACAATAATATTTGAAAGCACCAACTTGTAGGAGCACCAACCCCTTTACTGAGCAACAACACAAAAATTATTCGTGAGCACCAACTCACAAGATCACCAACCCCTTTTCTAATCACCAACACAACAACAATTCATGAGCACCAACCCACAAGAGCACCAACCCTTTTGCTAATCACCAAATCATAGGAGCACCAACCCCTTTGTTGAGCACCAACACAATAATAATTCATGAACACCAACCCATAGGAGTACCAACCCCTTTGCTAAGCACCAACACAAAAATAATTTGTGAGCACCAACCCACAAGAGCACCAACCCCTTTGCTAAGCACCAACACAACAATAATTTGTAAGCACCAACCCATAAGAGCACCAATGCCTTTGTGTATACCACACAACTATCTCTCAATGTTTCTATCTCAACAAATGATAGTTCATTACAATATCTCTTTCCTCTCTCATTTTTGCTCTTCTAAGCTAGATATAAAAAATATAAAGCATACTCATCTCTCCCATTTCTCTTCTAAGCTAGATATTACTATATGAAATCAAACTCTCTCTCACACATTACAAATGGCTTCTCAAGCCTTTATTTATAGCTTTCCAAATGACCTTTGGCCTTACCCCTTTGTGAGCCTTCAATCCTTATGGAAAATGGTGCCAAACTTGCATGACCCTTCATATCCTTGCATTTCAAAAGTCATGTGGTGACCCTGCATAATCAAAAACATCCTTTCCTCTTTTGTCCTTATCTTGGTGACTTTTTTTATTTCTCAAAGTGTCCCTTCATGAGAAATTGTGCCCTTCCTCTTTTATCTTCACTTGGTGACTCTTGGAATTCCCCAAGATGACTCTTCATGGGAAAATGCATCCCATTCTTATTTTTTCTTTACCCCATGACTCTTTGACTTCTCCATGGGCCCTTATTTTGTCTTATATTCAACCAAAAATATATTCATTAATATTAAATAAATATTAACACACATTAGCCAAGATATAACTATTACAAACATCATTAAATACAATGGGCCTTTATCACCAATAATGCTAGACCTTTGACATCAATGACAATATTTCTAACAATCTCCCCCTTTGTCATTGATGGCAACCTCAATCCTAAAAATACCATATCTTGAATCCTGCACATACTATCATCTAAAAACATACAATAACTCCCCCTTACTGTAGCAACCTGTACCTATTTCTACACTTGTACCTATACCTTTTATTCTCCTCCTTTGACAAAAAGGTCCTACCTGGAGCTAACAATTACCTCCCCCTCAACTGATGTTGAACCTCAATGGCAAGAAGTAAAATAAATTACTCCCAACTCCTCTTGCAGATCTTTGAATGTGTCCTTTGATCATGCCTTTGAGAAGATATACATATAAATAATTTCATATCCTTTGAGCATCTTCAATCAACTCATTTGAATATTTTATTATAATCTCACAACCTTCTACATAAAACTTTAATGTGTATCCCTGAACACATATTTGACTTACACTCAATAAATTATGCTTAAAAAACATTCTTAGTCTTGGTTCTACCATTATCCAAACTCAAAGTACCTTTTTTGGCTATCCTAGCAGTGGTTTTATCTCTAGATTTCACTGTTCCACCATTGATCTTATTTAGATTTATGAACTTAATCTTATCTCTCATCATATGCCTTGAACATCCGCTATAATGAACCATTCTTGATCTTCATTTCTTACATGGAAAGATGTCTGAACCATTATAGAATCTTCAGGTTGTTTCTTCTACCATGAACATGTCTAAACCTTGTTTTTAATGAATGGAGCCTTAAAAATCTAGTCCTTCTTGATTGAATCTTCTTGTAATGCAACATAACCAAGACCCAATAACATCAACATGCTTCAATTTTTCTTAAAAGTGTCTCCTTGAAGCCTAGAATAGATGCCCCACACAAAAGAGTCCTATAATTAAATCTCAGGAGATTCCCACATCTCCTTTGTTTCTTCCTTGTGTCTTTCTCTTGGAATCCGTCTAAGCATGTCTAACTTATTTGACTTACTAATCTCAAAATTCATGATGTTTTTCATATTTTCAACTCTTTTAATTATCTTATTTTGACAAGGATCCTGCTTAACTATAATAAGAGATTTTTCACAGTCCTTCCTATCTGATTCTTTATCTTCTATAGCAAGTAATTTATTTTCACTATTAAATTCAACCTGATCAACCTTTACTATTTAGGTCTCCAAACCTAAATTTGACTCTTCTCATATTTTCTAGGGGATATATATCCTTTGACATACCTTGAATATCTCTTTACTTTATTTGGACATAATTTAGCAATATGTCCAATCTTATGACAACAAAAACAAACAATATTTTTCATACCTTTTTCTTGAATGTGACTGAGATCTCCTTTTGACTAATTACTTCTCCTCATACAGTCTCTTGCCCTATGGCCAACATGATGACAAATAAAACAATGGCCATGAAAAGAATTTAAAAACTTGAAAGCATTGGGCTACCTGATTGGTCTCTTTAATTTGCCTTTAAAACATGCATCCTTCTTACCTTGGACTAATATTTCATGATCTTTCTCAACCTTGATTATGAACTTCTCATGATTATCCTTTAAAGAACCTAACTCAACCTTCAACTAATTACATTCTTCTTCTTTTGATTTCAAACTTGAATTTGTAACCTCTAGCTGATTCTTAAGATCCTATATAAATATCTTTTTTCTTTTACTTTTATATCCAAGTTATAATCCAAGATACACACCTATTCCTTAAGAGCCTCAACCACAGATTTCAACTCTTGATTCTCCTTCTTTAGTTACTTGACCATCTTGTGCTTTTCCTTGATCTACCTTCAATCTGTTAAACCCTTTCAGAAAGAACTTGTTCTGATACCAATTATTAAGCATGGGATATACTAAGAGGGGGGGTGAATCAGTATATCATATATCTTATAAAACTTTCCCTTAATCAAATTTCACTTAACCAAACATTCAAGATATGTAATAAATTGAAACAATAAACACCACACAAGATAGAGAGAGACACTAGATTTAACATGGAAACCCAATGTGGGAAAAACCATGTAGAATAATCTCAAGTAAATGAATGAGCACTAACTCAAACAACAATATTCGCAAGCACCAACTTGTAGGAACACCAACCCCTTTGCTGAGCACTAACACAATAACTATTCGTGAGCACCAAATCATAAGAGCACCAACCCCTTTGTTGAGCACCAACATAGCAAAAATTCATGAGCACCAACCCATAGGATCACCAACCCCTTTGATAAGTACCAACATAACAATAATTCATGAGAACCAACTCACAGGAGCACCAACCTGTTTGTTGAGCACCAACACAACAATAATTCGTGAGCACTAACCCACAAGAGCACCAACCCCTTTGTTGAGCACCAACACAATAATAATTCATGAGCACCAACCCACAGGAGCACTAATCCCTTTTCTGAGCACCAACACAATAAAAATTTGTGAGCATCAACCCACAGGAGCACCAACCCATTTGTGTATACCACACAACTATCTCTCAATGTTTCTATCTCAAAAAATGATATTTCATTACAATATCTCTTTCCTTACTCGCCTTTGCTCTTCTAAAATAGATGTAGCAAATATAAATCATACTCATCTCTCCTATTGCTATTCTAAGCTAGATATTACTATATCAAATCAAACACTCTCTCACACATTACAAATGGCTTCTCAAGCCTTTATTTATAGCTTTTCAAATGACCTTTGGCCTTCCCCCTTTGTGACACTTCAATCCTCATGGAAAATGGCACCAAACTTGCATGACCGTTTGTATCCTTGCATTTGAAAAGTCATGTGTTGACCCTTCATAAGCAAAAACATCCTTTCCTCTTTTTTCCTTATCTTGGTGACTTTTCATATTCCTCAAAGTGTGCCTTCATGATAATTTGTGCCCTTCCTCTTTTGTCTTCACTTGGTGACTCTTGTAATTCCCCAAGATGACTCTTCATGGTTAAATTCATCCCATTCTTCTTTTGTCTTTACCCCATGACTCTTTGACTTCTCCATGGGCCCTTCTTTTGTCTTATATGCAACTAAAAATATATTTGTTAATATTAAATAAATTAACACACATTAGCCAAGATATAACTATTATAAACATCATTAAATGCAATGGGCCTTTATCACCAATAATGCTAGACCTTTGACATCAATGACAATATTTCCAACAATTATTTCAATGATAGGATGTGTTCTCACTTGTGATAATACTACAAAAGGAATTGGATCTTAAATTTTTTTGGGTTAATATAATATGACACCTATAATATTTGTATAAAATTTTATACCATTTGGAGTTATTGAGGAAACATTACAATTATTTATTCTAGGCATTACTTATGTCACTTGGCATAGGGTTCATGACATTGTAGAGTACATGGGATAATATTTAGGTCACCCAAGTTGTATATATTATATAAATTATAGTCTTCAAGGATTTTTCTCAATTTTAACTCAATTGGATTAGTGTCACCAACATTATGCTAGTTTTTTTAACTATCATTCAGTGAGAAAATGCATCTACCTAGTCTACAGAAGGTTCATGACCTTAAATTATATTTATTTTAAGATTTAGATCACCATTTTTCTATTAATGATATAAAATATATACAGGAAGGTGTTTTTCAAATTTCAGCTCAATTGGATAAGTGGGGCTAAAGTTATGATAGTCTTTGTGACTATCACTCAACCAAAAACAAACTTCTATCTAGCCCAATGGTTCACTACATTTTAGAATAGATGTGGTGATAGTTAAGTTACCAAATTTATTGGGTTGCTATAAAATGTAGTTATATTGTTATTATTAAAATTTAAAATCATTAGGATGAATTAATTTAATATTGTGAAAGTTATAGTAACTACCATTAAACTTGGAAATGTCATATGTGTATTGTATGACACTTAAAAATTATTATTCATCTATGGTAACTTGAGGTAACCTATGGTAACTAAAATTTTGAGGGTGATGTAAAATGTTTTATATAAAATATGGTTTAAATTTCACATCAATCATATTAATGTTGTATTTATGATGATTTTTTTAACTATTGATTAGCCTAAAATGTCAACTAGCAATTTCTAACAATTATTGACAATTAGGTGTTGATCTTGAAAAATGAAGCCCCTAAAATATTTGAAATTTTAATAATTTAAGGTAAGTTTATTATTCACTCCATGAATATATTAATTTCATAGGGTTACTTTAATTTAGTCAAAGAAGTCATTTTATGAAAGGGGGTAAGTTGTGTGAAGCAAGGGTAGAATATAGTAGAGAATAATAGTGTGGTTTTATTTTTTCATGTTTTTGTATTGGAAAATAAGCATGTATGGTAGTGTGATGTTATGAATATGGTAAAACCATTTTAATAACTAAATTAATGAGAATACAAATATTTAAACTATTGTTTTTGTCTTCATGTTTGGTCTAAATTTTTCTTGGTCTAAGTGAATATTTAAGCATCATAGAATTAGAGGTTATCCTTAGGTGGATACCCTCTATATACACATAATATTTTCAAACTTTTATCAATTATTTACACTTTATATCTTACATTAAATTGTCGATTCTCAATCTCTCTAAGTACATGCCTTAAAGGGTGCACCAAGAAAGGGGTGGGTAGACCATTGGTGCTTTAGAGGATTGTTTTCCCTTTTTCCACTTGTTATCTACATACTTGTCTCCTAAAACCATTATCCTTAAGCTCATTATTCTCTTTTATACCCTTTCTATTCATCTACTACATTTTATCCTTCTTTTCCTCACCTAAATCTATTTTTGTCAGTCAGCTGTGCTAGGTTGACTAGGTTAACCCTTTATAGTTTTGGGTTATTTTCACTTAGGAATTAGTTTGGCCTTTGGCTGACCTAACTCATGACCTAGTGAATAATTATTTGAAAATTTTCTAGGTCGACTGGGTCAACCCTATTGATCAAGATTTTTGGAAGGGTCAAGCATCAAATCCACCTATATATACAAGTTCATTTCCATCATTTATCATGAGATGAAGAATAAGTAAGAGTGAATTAAAATCTTCTTATTGACCATTATACTTGATAATCAAAGATTAAGGTTCCATACTTTCTTTGGAGATACAAATCTTGTCTTATGGAGAAGTCTTTTGGATGCATTGATATGTTGTGTATCTTTGAGCTGATATATCTTTGTCATCCTTACATAAAACAACAACCTCTTAAAAATCACCTTATCCAAGGGAGATATCAAGGCTTGATGGGTTTGTCTTTAAAGGTAAGTATTCCTAATTTTTTTAATTTTTTGTAAGAGTATATAGATAAACATTTATACTTCTCTTCCATGCATTAAGATTATATATAAAATGACATGAGTATATGTCTTCTATGCATGTTTAGTTTTATTGTTTATAACCCCTATTTTGTTCCATAAGCTTTGGTGAGCACCAAATTATATTTAATTTAGTTGTTATTAGTATAGGTGAAATATTAAAACTCAAGACTCCCTTAGGGTTATTATGTGATTTGTTTGACTAGAGGCTTTGGAACCCTCCCTAGCATGATGTATTACAGTAAGAGATCCCATAATTGGGTCTAGTGGATCCCCATAATGGTCATGTTCCAAATTAACAAATGTGTCCCCAATTTGAAGTGTATGGTATGATTTATATTCTTTGAGTTAGGATTGATTTATCGACTTGATGCATTTCTAATTGCATACATTTTGGTAAACCTGACGTGAATCTAATCCTTACAATTTTTTGTTCACTTATTTCATCATTTTATTATTTTATTTTTCATATATTTATGATTTTAGTTCAATTATATTGACATAGTACTAAATTTTGTGTGGAGGTTTAACACACAGTCGCATCAAAATGACTATGTTATGTTTGTGCAAGTTTTTTAGAATTCTAGTTTATACTACTAGGTCGACCCAACTGACCCTATACACTTTAAGACATTAGATTCAGACTAATAGGTTGACCCAATTGACCCTATATATTTTTAGGTAGTTATCAATAGGTTTCTACAAATCTTGGTCGACTTAGTCGACATAGTTAACAAAATTTGCAAGTATAAAACAAGGATATTTAACAATAATCTCACTTCTCTACATCCTCAAATCCACCAAGGTTCATTTATGTCCTTCTCTATCATTTATAACATTTTTTAAGGTTCTATGTTTGTCTTTAAAACTACCCCTGTATAGTTAAGTAGGTCGACCTTGTCGATGAAGTTATATATTTTGTGTGCAGTCTAGAAAGCTAGGTCAACTCTATTAATGTAATTTATTTTTATACTTTTTGATTCCATAGTATAGGGGTGCCACTATCGATCATTTTATGTTTTATCTGCTAAATTTACATTTTACACTATCAACTAAATTGACATTTTACTATGTTTCAAAGTTAGAATTAACCCTTATATGCTAGTAATTAGCTCACACTTTCATTTCATGTTGCTTTCATGCTTATAATAGATCACATAGTTTAATTTGGTGGGTTTCCATATAATATTTTGTTTCAATATTTTATCTTTTATTCACACACTATCAAATTACAAAATCATAAAAAACATTTTAACAATTATCTACCCTAGGCCTACCTACTTGGATTTCATCAATGAAGGGAAAGTTGACTTGGTTTTCTATCCAAATATAAACATGTGGTTGATGGTATAGTTTGAATAAGCACCCAATACCCTTATCGCTATAGTGTGTGAAGTGAGAAGGTATGCCCCAATATAAATATGATACCATTTTTAATACATATCCCTTTTAGCCCAAATTTCTTGAAACCATCCTTAGATTGATTTTTAGCTCCTTGTTTAGAACTAACTTCCTATCACATTTAAAATTATATTCTAATAATCTAAAAACATTCAGGTTGACCACTTATTTTTCTTTTACTTTTCAAGTTGATTACCTATTCTTTGTTTAATTATATGTTGTATTATAAAAACATGCATTAGTCAACATTGGTGAAAGGTTTTATGTTATGTACCTCAATTAGATCAACCTGATTGATCCCATTGATTATGTGTTTTATTTCATTTCTTGATTTCTTAAGTAATTTAAACAAAATTATTATCTCAATACACATTCATTTCTATCAACATAGTCTTTTACAGACTATTTGTTTTTCCTTGTCTATTGTGCTAGGTTAACCTAGTTGACTCTATATAATTTTTAGGCCCTATTTTTTTGTGTTAGATCAACCCAGTAGACTCTGTATAGTTTTTAATCACTTCTTATTTCCCTTATTTTTCATCTCTCTTACCTTATTTATTCCTTATACTTCATCATACAAATTTTGTTTGAATACAACACTGAGTTAAATTCAATAAACATGATAAGTTTTACTAACCCTCATAGTGTCTCCCATAAGTAGAGTAGGGATCCTCTCTTAGATGAGATTAATGTTCATATATACAATCACACAAAGAACTAAAATACCCCTCCTCATACCTATTGACAACATAATCCTCTCTTCTCACTTGAAGATCAAATTGAATTAGAGTATACCCTTGAAATGCTCTTCTTTATCTCCAAATTTCCTCAACATCAAGGAAAGGATCCTTATACCATTTAACATCTTATGATTAGTGGTTAAGTTGAAGAGCCTCATACACCTTCTCCAACATTATCACATGGAATTGGGGGTACTAATTTATTTTATTCTCAGCCTCTTCCCTTTATTATGACATCTTATTTAACTTATTCTACCTCCATGCCTAGTGTATCCACTAACACAAAGGTTTTACATCTAGTGGACCTCTTCTAAGATCCAATCCTATTAATCCTTCCACTAGTGCATCATTTTATATCCAAGGTAATCATGCTTCTAGTGCTTCCTCTTCTCATCCCTTCACTAGTCCATATTTTGTCACACAAGCAAAATTTTCTAGTAGTGCCTCACATTATAATAGTTCCTATCAAACTCCTATCAATACCAATAGTGGTACCCAAACCACTCCTTCTAACACTAGTGCTTTAAATAATTATAACAATGCCAATCAAACCCATCAACTCTTGTTATAAACACTTAATCAAATGAATACTTTTCAATCTCATAATACAAATCAAATGATGAGAATGCAAAATCACCTTCTCCATCTTCAAACTCATCCTAAACCAATATCTTGGAGCATGCATAATCAAATTGTTCCCCCACCTCCTCTTTGATATTCCCATAGAAATATCATCCCTTAACCTCCTTTGGTTAATAAAAACATTAAGCATCTCCAAAATGAACCTCTTACCACTAAAATTTCTAATATTGAGATAGGAGGTATCACTCCTACCATTTATTACAATGGATCAACTGATCCTACCCTTCATCTAAAAACATTTAGAAAACTATATAAGGATTGGGTCAAATTGAATACCTTTGTCACTACCAAGCTATTATCCAAAACCCTCACAGGTGATGTTTTAGATTGTTACAACCAAATTAAAACTCATTTTATTACTAATTTGGAAGATTTAGTGAATGCTTTAGTACAAAAATTCAAAACTTGTGATCTTTCTGAAAACACTTTTGCCACTTTATAAATTATAAATAACTTGAAAATGAAATTCCCCAAGCTTTTGTTACAAGGTGGAAAACATTGTCCAACAAATGTGAACATAACATGGCCAATTATAAACTTGTCCATCTATTTAAAAATGCTCTTTTTCCCAAGCTACAATATTAGGTCCACACTATCTCTTCACATACATTAGAGGTGGCTATTGACCAAGATAAATGTCAAGATTTCCTTATGCATCAATTTGAGCCACCCCAACCTTTTTTGGGTCCTCACATCTTACTCAAAAATAAAAATCATAATGATACAGATGATGGTGTTATAAACTCTTATAACACCATTCACACTATTCAAGTTATCATTCCTAACCAATCTTTGGAACTAACTCCGCTTTCTCAATAGTACACCAATCCTCATTTATCTTCACCTAATAACATTAATGTTCACAAACCTTTATCCTTAGTTGAATTAATTAAGTGTCTACCTAGGCCTCTACCATGAGAAATTGATCCCACTTGTCCTATGAAATCCTAGTATGATCCTAACATTTTTTGTTGGTTTCACATAGCTGGGTCATTCTCATGAGATATTTAGGTAGCCTCATAATTTAGCTATGGATTTTCTTCTTGGTACTAATTTCAATCATGAATATATCATTCAAAAACATCAAAAATACTATGACATTGCTTTTAAGGCTCATTAAACACATACTAAATATCAAGCCTTAAATCAAGATGATTCCCATTTGGCTATCTATAAATACCCTCTTACTAATCATCAACCTGGTCAAGATAACCCAGACAAGCCCACTCCTACCAAAAAGGTAGAAATTCTTGTTGACCCCACTTCTGAAGAGAATGTGGTAAATATGACTAATATGTGAAGGGTGGTTGATTTTATTGATCCTAAACCTATCTATACTCCTCCATTGTCTCACACATTTCATGTTATCCAAGATTCTTCTCTAACTCATTTAAATGAGTTGGGGAAAGATGACCTTAAAACCTTTGATGAAAAAACTCCAATTCCTCCCTTGGATAACACTTCATATTTTATTTCTACCATCCTTCCATCTTATTTACCTAACACTCATGATAATCAAGATTCCATTAACACTTCTTCTACCATCTCTTAACATATACCTAAACCAACTAATACACCTTATCAACATAATTTACAACATTTTTCTAAACCTTCTCCTTCTTATCAACACAAATTCCAATGACCTTTAATGCCTTCTTTTGAGGACCTTATTAATCACTATGAACCTATTTATAACAATCTCCTCATGGATTATGATGAGTGAGATCCCATCATGGAACTCACTAATCTCACATCCCAAATTCCATTCCTTGAGATTATGAGGACCTATATGCATCATTGAAACCATTTTATGAAACTATTATTTGAAATGAACATCCCTCATCCTCCCCTAACAAGATACGAAGCAACCTTATCTAGATCTAAAGATAGCATGTTACAATAATGTGAAGAGATGTCCACCCATGTCGATCAAACAATGGACACATCTCTTTCCTTAAAATTTCTTATCACTTATATGATTCTTGATGAGATTTTACTTTATGTGGATGATCCTCCTCTATTAATTAGCATCTAAATAGGTAATATCTAAGTCAATTATGCATTGATTGTGAGGGTTTAGGAACTTATGTTGTCTTTATTTATTTTATCAAAATCCTTAGATATTTTGTATGCAATCTCAAATTTTCATGTAGCACATGCCAGGGATATGATCAAAGGAAATTGCCTCCTTTAGTTTATGTGTGGCTTCCCATTATCATCCTACCTATCACTATTCTTATGAAGGTAATGATATATAACTTTATGGTATCTATAGTAGTAGCATCCACCTAGGATGTGCCCAAGGGTTAGTGTCACCCTAAATCATATAGATGTATCCACTCCTGTTACACCTCCTCATGTGATTAATTCTACTAAGCCTACTCATAGGTGTATTTTTTCTTCCATAATATAGATGACCATTCTTTCACGCATTATCGCAAGATGCAATAATATATTGATACTTTACATTATTCTACCTCTTAGTCCTTAGATAAATCCAAACTCTTCCAAACATACTACCTGAGTATATTCCTAAATATATATAGGTGTATTATATTTAGCACCAATGTGGCACCATCACATTGATCATTACCACATCCTTTAGTAACACCTTAAAGATCACCTTATAACTATTCTTATAACTTCTACCATTCCTCCCATAAGTCATCCCCATAAGAAGGATCCCCCTTCTTCTCCCATGGTTTGACTTCCAGTGGTTGCATCCCCTCTTGTGGCCATTTTTCACCTTATATGCCTTAACTTGCGAATCCACCTATGGATCCTTCTCCACCTATGATTCCCTTACTTGTGGATCCTTTCCCACTATTGATTCCTACATATCCTATATATTCCACTCCCATGCATGATTTTGAGCATCCCTCACCTGATATCCCTCAGTAGGATCCATAAAGCATTCCTACATTTTCTATTAAGGAGATTATATGAGAAGTATTTTCATAGTTTTTACTGAAGATAAATGAGACATTAGTAGCAGTTCATATCTAGCTTCATAAAGACTTATCATATGTTATAGATAATGTGTATAGGAAAATCTATTAGTATTTATGAACACATGCATGGTTTTCTTACATTTTCATTTTGGATTGGGTGTGTTCTCCGATATTATCTTTATCTATTTATTATATGATTTGACATTATGTTAAATTCTTATTTATCTTACATGGTGACGTTGATTTTTGCACTTTTTATATTACTTATTATGTCATTTATGTTTCTCTTATGAATATATTCTTTATCATTGCTTTATTTTTCTTCTTAAGTTTCCTTCTAAGAACTCCCTTTTTTTTCTTCATGATTTTTTTCTTTCTTATCTCTATTTTCATGGATAATTTTCATTATGACTTGGTTATATAAACCTGGTTCCTTTTAGTTATATGACCAGATAATAAATAATTAAATCTCATTATAATTTCATTTCATCAATCCAATTTGGATCTCCTTTATTTCCTTTCTTCCCTTTTTTCAAACTAAGCATATACATGGTTGAGACTTGACATAACATTTTGGTTCATTATCAAGACTAAGTGTCCTACTCAGTCTTGTCTTTGGTTACTTAGATTCCTTTAGCCTAAGCCTATAGCTCATTCATGTGTATCACTTTATCTCTCATGTTTTTTCATTCCAATTTCTTATGGAGGAAGAATCTTAAAAAGACTAAAAAACATTCAAAATCCAAATCATCTAACAAAAGGCAATGATACAAAAGTGAAAAACATTTGAAAATTATTAAAATTCCAATCACACTAATAGATGTGATTCAAAGCACATATCCTTCTTGTTGAAGCTTAAACTCGATATTTTTCCTCAATGTATAGTTGAGGTCCATTAGGGTGTGGTATTCCAGTAGATTATAAAAGGATAACTAAAGAAATATTTTAGTGTTACCTAATTTATCAAATAAGTTCCCAATCTTTGAATGGGGAACACATCATGGGAAGGTAGGTCCATTTTACTTTTCTTGTACTAATATACCTTCATGAATTGATCTTAGTATCATGATTATTTGCCTACATATCTTTGTTTATATAGTGAATAGGCTTCCTTTGTACATTGATGGTCACTAGTCACTTAGTGTCTTCTCATGTCCTTAGTATGCCGCTTATATCCTAAGGTATTCTCATAAGATGCCTAATTTATGATTTTTACATTCCCCTTTTCACTACCTACATTCCTCATATTTAATCTTGATAAATATTGTTTTGTTCACTAATCACTCCCATTGGGATTCCCTTTGTGAGTTATATTGTAAGACCATGGATAAGACCGAACCTTCCTCACAAATTACCATGATTTCAAATTCCTATTACCATCATCCTTTATTTCCCATATTTTCACATTTATTCCACCTCATTGGTGTTCCATTTTTGAATTTAAGTGTAAGAACACAAATAGGACCTAGCCTTTCTCACAAAAGTATCTAATAATCCAAGTCACAATCAAATTACATGTATCAAATATGAGATATGATGTGATCAATAATGAAGTTAGACATCATTAACATGATTCCCAGCTTGATTTAGTATGTTTTATGCTAAACTCAATTCTCCTTCATTTATTTTATCTTCTTATTTTCTGATTGTATGTGAGAATCCAACCATTTTTTGAATTTTTCATAATTCCTAGCTTGAATTAGTGTGATAAATTTAAGACCAATTTTGCCTATGTTGTTTTTATTTTATACTTTCCAATGTGATTTAGTATGATTGATTGACTTAAGCTATTTTATTTTTATACCATTTCTATTTATACATGATTTCCAATTTATTGCATTTTTGACAAACTTCCTAACCTGATTTAGTGTGACTTTATTTATTTTGATTTGGTGTTAATGTTTCACTTAGTTTTTTAAAAACAACTATTTACCATCTTGTTTACTACCATTTAGCTCTTTATACTTAGTAATTTTTCTCATCATTACACATTTTCCAACTTGAAATAGTGTGTAGTACATTTTTCATTAATTGTATTTTACCAAGTCCTTTTTTCCTGTTTCTTTTTAGCCATGCATGTGATATATATAATGATAGAAACGAAACCACAACTCATATATTTCCTATATCATATAGAACAACAACTAAATAGATATGATATAAAGAAATATATCCAACTAAATAGAATAATAATACCATATACAATGTTCCATCTCTATGGCTAGGCCCCATCCTACTTATCTCGTGGCCTACCCATGTTGCTTATAAATGCCTCAGTCTGACCCTTATGAACAAAACACTATAAAGAGGCTATCCAAGATCTCAATCATGATACCTACCCCTATAGATGAGTCACCTAAGCCTACACCTATGCCAAACTAGGCCAGGGTCACTAGATATGTCTCCCTCTCATATTCCTATACCTATGTCATCTAGGTTAGAGTCGCTACATGTGTCACTCTTTCCTAGGATTGTGCCTATCCCATCTATGTCATGGTATGTAAATGTGTGTCACTCTCCTTATTCAGGGCCTATCATACCTATACCTCTCTTTCACCCATCTTTATCGATGGCTACATCCCCTCTCTATGTACTCAAAACTACTTTATAGCCTCTCTATCTAGTCTAAACCATTTTTCCTGAGTTGGGACAGATGGTTCCCTAGGATCCTCCACTATAGTGGGGTTATGCTACATCAACATGTCATCTAGGATATCACGGAATGATCCCCTCACTAGGGACCCCTATCTAGTCTCCTCATCCTCTACCATAACTATAAAAATCACTCTAGATAGATATTAGATCATTGATATATCTTAAAATCTATCTTTAGTCTATCTCAAACAACTTAAAGTAAAAATTTAACCATATATTATTACTATCTATGTGTCGACTACTACTATCTTACCATCTGTGCAACCATTGATTATGGTCTCCCTATTTGTGTATCCTCTAAGAACATCCTTTGTAGTTCACCACCTAAAAATGAATCCTTAAGTCACCACTCATGCCCATCTCATCCTATGCCTAGATGGTCTCTCTATCATCCAACTTTGCTCTGGCTCACCTGTTAAGTCATCTAAGATGATTAGTATCTACTCTCTCCTACTCCTGCTACATTCATTAACTTGATGTCTATAGTAGTCATTGATCATTATATTATGGAGATGTTAGTGGTACCATTGGTACTCATACCTTTGCACCCATCTCCTCTTACTCTGCTACCTATCAGGGTTAACCATTCCATGGTCTCTCATGACATGGCCTGAGCATCAACCTAGTAACTAATGGCCTTAGTACTCACCTCCCCCATGTCTCTTTCACATACCAGGTCCAAAACATGGGTATCACTATAGGTTCCACTAGGTTATGTGATCTTATCTACCCTAGTAATCATTCCATTAGATATGGCTCTATCCACCAAGTATAGTGCCCTATCACCTTTGTCTATGTCAAAGTTGGTGTAACTATCTCCCAGCTAGACCATATCATAGTGATGTGTCCATATGACTACCATATAATATCTATCCATCTCACCATATGCAACACTGGCATATAGGGCATGGAATGTGCTACCTAGTCTCATCTACATCTCTGAACCCAAGGTAACCTATCATCGATCACATGGGGAAACCCAACTAATCAATATATGGGGAACCTCTCATATATCCATGCCATCAATAATATAATTGGTCCCACTAAATTATATCCTTTATATAACATTACATACATGTCATGCATGGGTAATACCTAGATGACAAATCCTAAGTCGTATATCACCCTATGCTCTAAAATCATCTAGCTCAAGGCTATCGTAAATAGTGGTACCTTGCTATCTAACTTGTGACACATCACATGTACTATCACAAGTCCTATCATAGCCTTCTATATATCTAGAATCTATTATTTATATACATCAAAAATATTCACCCTTAATCTAGGGTGTATCATCTTTAAGCCCATCACCCATAAGGCTAAGGCCCTCTTCTCTTCCTCATTATCAGATACTCTTGTGACTATATTTATCCCTACTATGGGTAGTCCTAAGATGGCATTAACATCCTCCAAGGTGATACCTAACTTTATTGTTTCCCCATCCACATCCAACCTAAATGTGCTAGTCAATCATTCCTAGCATCCCACAAACATGACTAGCAAATTTGAGTTAAGTGGTATCCTACATATGTATGTAATACCTACTAAACCTATAGTAATCAATCTAGTTCTATCTTCTATATATAATCACTTTAATAATTTTGAGAGCCATGATACATCCACCAAAAACTAGAACCTTAGATTCCCCTACAATCCAAAATTAGTAAAATATGTATTAGATCCTCCATGTCATTTATAATCAAAATACATTATTTTTAAATACAAAAACAATCTTAATTGTTTTTATCTAGTCATTTTTAACTTCATTTATTTTTAGCTTACTTAACCCTTTTACCCCTCAGTCAATCATTCTAGGCCATTCTATCACTCTTTTAGCCTTTTGCACACATTTTCATACTAATTTGTTTCCTTTGGTAAAACACTAGTTTGACCAAAATTTCCTTATTTTGAACTAGTTGACTTAAAAATATAAGTCAACCCCTTTACTTTTCCCCTCTTAGTACTACATTATCATATTGGATTTTTTCTTTTAGGTTGGCAGTAATGTACTAGGTCGATAGTCTCAAAAAAACTACATCAGCACATGCCTACTAGGTTAGTAGTGTGGATTTTGACACTTTTCAGCCTACTAGGTTAATTGGGTCAACCTAGTTATTTTTCCCTATTGACCCCTTACATTTTGTGAAATAAGTGCCTTCTGGTAGTTATTTCCCCAAGTCTTCAAACCCATTTCCTTAAATGGTTTTTACTACCCTTAGCATCTAGTTTGAGTTCATTACAATGTCTATAAATGATTTAAATTACAAATTTCTAAAATATACATAAAATCAATAAAATACTCAAAAACTAGCTTGAGATTCTCAGTTACCTACTTGTAGTGCACCCACTGCCACCATTGGGGGTCCCTCTCATCTAGCCTATTGTCTCCTCACCATCCTAGCTTGTTTTGTCTCTCAAAGATCTTTTTCTCTCCTTCACAAGTCAAAAATAACAAATGACTTTCATTTCATCCTATTTAAAATCACTTTTCAAAAATCTCAATCTTTCAAATTTTTTCTGTCAGATTCCTTGTTTTGCCTCTATCTTCGTTTTTACTCATCCAGTTTCCAAACCATAAAAAGTTATGGAATCTTAGTGACATAGAGAATATTTTTCACTACTGTATTTCTATCTTCCAATTTTTTTGATTTTTGGTTATTTTTTGCACTAACTTCTACAGGTTCACCTAATGTTCTTCACATTAGACACCTTCACTTCTTATGTAGTCTGCTTATTTATTTACAGAACTAAGGTAAGTAATGGTATGTGTTTTTCAATTATATCCTTTTATTTATCTTATTTTTTCCTTACTGCACTTTACTTAGCATCAACATTATGTGTTATCATGTTTGATTCTTGAAGCACCATCCTGTGTTACACTCACATGACACATGATGAGATTAAAGTGGGTCATATGTATACACATAATATTTTAAAACTTTTATTGATTAATTATACTTCATATCTTGCAGGAACTCATCAATTATCAATCTATCTAAGTGCATGCCTTAAAGGGTGCACCAGGAAAGGGGTGGGTAAACCATTGATGCTTCATATGATTGTTATCCCTTTTGCTAGTTGTTATCTACAAACTTGTCTCCTAAAACCATTATACCTAAGCTTGTTATTATCTATTTTACCCTTTCTAGTACTATGCTACATTTTATCCTCCTTTTCCTCACCTAAATCCCTTTTTATCAATCGATTATGCTAGGTCAACTGGGTTAACCCTATATAACTTTGGGTTATTTTAACTTAAGAATTAGTTTGGCCTTTGGCCAATTGAGCTCATGACCTAGTGAATAATTATTTGAAATTGTTCTAGGTTGAATGGGTTGACCTTATTGGTAGGGATTTTTAGAAGGGTCTAAGGTCAAATTGGCCTATATATATATATATATATATATATATATAAGTTCATTTCCATAATTTATCATGAGAAGAATAAGAAGTAAGAGGGAACAAACATCTACTTATTAACCATTATACTTGAGAAGCAAAGTTTAGGTTCCATACTTTCTTTACAGATATGGATCTTGTCTTGTAGAGAAGTCTTTTGGATGAATTGATAGGTTATGTAGCCTAGAGTTGTTTTGTCTTTGTCATCCTTACATACCAAAACAACCTCTTGCAAAGCACCTTGGATAAGGGAGATATTGAGGCTCGATAGGTTCGTCTTCAAAGGTATGTATTCCTAACTTTATTTTTGCTTTGTAAGAGTAGATAGATATGAATTTTTACTTATTTTCTATGTATTAAGATTCCATATACATTTACATGAGTATATGTCTTCTAAGCATGTTTAGTTTTATTATTTCTAACCCCCAATTTTGTGCCACAAACTTTGGTGAACACTAGATTATATTTAATTTACCTTTTATTAGTATAGGTGAAATATTAAAACTCATGAACCCCTTAGGGTTATTGCATGATTATTTTTTATTTGAGGCTTTGAAATCCTCCCTAGCATGGTGTATTATGGTAAGAGATTCCCTAATTAGGTCTAGTGGATCCCCATATTGATCATGATCTTGCTTAACAAATGTGTCCCCAATCATAACAGTATGATATGATCTATATTATCTAAGTTAGGATTGATTTATAAACATGATGCATTTATTATTGCATAATTTTGTATTAGAGCCACATTTGTTTCTTTTTTAGAGAAGTGTGCATGAATAAGACTCGAGATGAGTCTATTGGAAATTTATAAAAAAGAAGTTTGCATTGTGGGAGAGATGGTACATAGAATAAATGTTGTTAGAAGAGGGAGAAGACCAAAAGGATCCTAAGTTATAGATTTAGTTAAGATGATGAGAGGAATGTAAGAAATTTTTAATGAAATGGAAAGAGCACAAAGGAAAAAATCTCATGGTGGATACATGAGTGATGAATAAGAAGAAGAGGCTTAATATCTTGGTATGGAGGATATGTAAAATGAAGTTGAGACCAAATTTCTCAAAGCTATTATAAGTCTTGGTAGTAAACCAAGGTTATAAATATGTTGATATAATGGGACATTGAATTCTTAGGAGCTTGTAGACTAGATAACAGAGAGGGAGAAGTATTTAAACTGTGAGTCTATGGAGGAACACAAGAAGGTGAAACTTTATTTCACAAAGTTATATATCCATTCTTATTTATGGTGAGATCATGTACAGGATAAAATATAAATGAAAGGTAAGGAGAAAATAAAAATTTGGGAGAGGATGGTGGTAAAGGTGAAGGCCAAATTTCTGCCTTTTGACTATCAAATAAGTGTGTTGAAAAAACTATAGAATTTGAGACAAAAGGAGATCAACATCAAACAATACACTAAGGAATTTTATATACTCACTATAAGGGATGGATATGTATAGGATGATTACAAGAAGGTGGAAAGGCATGTGAATGGACTAATTTTTGATATGCAATATGAAATTAGTCTATTAAACCGGAGAGCTGTAAAGGAAGCCTATCAATCTATATTGAAGTCATAAGATAATATTATGAGGAAGAAAGAAGTGAACTCTAGAGTTATATGAAAGTATTTAAGAGGAAGAATGAAAAACAATGGTGGAAGAGGTAAAAATAATAATCGTGGGGAAGAAAGTAGTTCAAAAAATCAAAACTAAAGCCAAAGAGGAAGATTTGAAATTAATGTAAATAATGTTTCCTCCTCCTTGGAAACCACCTATAAAATTGTCAGATGGACTACCACCTATAATAAATATTATTTATCATATGTATTTAGTGTTAGGATCAAGTTTGCCTAACAAAATAGCTTACAGGTTGACCCCAATGTAGAATGAGGAGATAAAGAAGCAAGTGTAGGAGTTTTTCAGGGATGGTTTAATTCTAGAGAGTCTAAGCCCATGTGTTATTAAAACTATGTTGGCACTGAAGAAAAGTGGAGTGTGTAGAATGTGTATGGATTCACGTGCAATAAATAAGATCACCATTAATTACATATTTCCATTTCTAAGAATAGATTACTTAATGGAATGTTTGATTAGATCAACATGATTCACAAAGATATATTTTAAGAGTGGTTATCATCAAATATCCATAAAATAATGTGATGAGTGGAAGATCGCATTTAATATGAATAGAAGGTTATATGATTGGTTGGTCATGCCATTCAATCTATCAAATGCTATGAGTATATTCATGAGAATCATGAATGAAGTGTTGAAGCATTTCATGTGTAAATTTTTGATATTATATTTATATGACATTCTAATTTTTAGTCATTATAAGGAGGAACATTTGAAGTATTTGAAGTTGGTTCTAGATAATTTGAAGGAAGATAAATTACTAGTAAACTTTAAGAATTGTAGGTTCATGCTAGTGAAATTGATATATTTGGGATTTGTAATCTCTAAATATGGGTTAAATATTTACCTTGAGAAGGTGATGAAAATTTTATATGGCCTTCACCAAATATTATGTTTGAAGTGATAAGTCTCCATGGGTTGGAAATTTTCTCCAAAATATTTATCAAAAACTTCAGCAACATATATGCACCAATAAAAAAGACTATGAATGGAGATAAGAAGAAATTTTCATGGATTGTTGTAATAGATAATAGTTTTCAATTTTTGAAGATAAAGGTGTCAGAATAGCTAGTGTTAACCTTATGATTTAACCTTTTAGTGTTCACTATGTTAAATCCTATGTTTAGATTAAAGGAATGAGATGTCTAAATCATCTAAATAAATTATGATAATTAGTCACTAATATGTTATGACCTTATTTGAATTTCTAAAAATACTAGTAAATAGGCATAAATATAGAATTATCTATAAAGTGACTATCGTGGGTGATTTAGGTTCTAAAAATTGGGTTTCATATAGTTCTGAGTGTCATCAACATGATTCTAAAATTTGTCTGCTCACTAGACAATAACACCCTATATGGATAGTAATGCCATGTTGATGTAGTATCCTCAAAGTGGTGGTAGTGTCCCATTTGTGGGACTTTTCCTTTTTTCTAAGAGCACCCATGTCTATATTTTTAGGTCCTATTCATATGCACACAAAATCTATAACTTTTTGTTGTGCCCATACTCCAAAGAGGGATCAAGCCCAATGTAGTTCTTCCACCTAGTGCTTGATGTAAGTGTAAGTAAATTCTTTAACAAGAGTAGACTTGGAAACCTTGAATGTATTTGAGAAAAACTAGGATTAGGGATGTTATATATGATAATATGTAGAAGTAGGGTAAAATAGGGATCAAATACCTTAATTTTGTTCATCTTATCTTTAGTTTGAATGTGCTTTTACATCTAGTTTCCATCTAGTGAATAGAGGTCACTAATAATTGTATTTATAGATATATTTAGCTTATGTGGATAATAAAATATTCTTAGGTCGACCTTAGGAGGGGAATGCATTTGAAAAATTATCTATTTGGAAGAGTTAGGGATAAAGACATTAATGCCCAATTGGGTACACTAGTGCCATGTGGATGTAATGTCCTAAACGTGGAGATTATATACACTTGGTAGACTACTAGAAAATCTAGGTTTGGATCTAATAAGATAGTCTTAGGACTATGTTTTGGTTGACTATCAATGACTGTGGTATGCTCAATGACTAAAAAAGTGTGTCTAAGGCTATATGATAGGTATAGGGAAATCTTGGAATATATTAACTAAAGTGACACTCTTAGACTATAATTACCAATATTAGGTGATTAATTCCTCCCCCCCCCCTTTTTGTTAGTGATGCAACAAATAAAAATTACTAATATAAAGGAAAAAGAAGCATACCTAGACTTACCTTGGAAGTGAAGCCTATATATTTGAGTCTGAGTATACGAATTTGGGTCTGTATATGTGAACTTGATCGAAATCAATGTTCTAAAATGAAACATGAAAAAATTAGTCCTTCTTTAAGAGAATGATCAAAAGTAAAAGACTATCTTGAAATTAAGTAACTGAGTATGATATGGTGAAATTAATTAACCAGTTTTCACCTTTCTCATACGGATATGATGTTGCATATGAGAAACCTTATCTCCAAGAGAGAATGGATGAAATAGAGCTTAAATTTATAGCATATTCAAGAAAATTATGTTCATATTCTTAGTATGATGAAGTCAACGAGTAGTTTTTTTAGAATGTGTATAATGATCTAGAGGAGAGGCTTAAGTTTTGTAGCTTTGTATTAGAAAAAGTAGAGTCTTGTGAGAGGTAAAAAATTTAGTTGGATAAATTTTCTCAAGAAACCTCTTGTATTCCTTATCAACCTTCTTATGTTCCTTATTCTCATAAAGTTCTTGACCATATTCAATGTGAGTCAATGGAGATTCCTCATTGGAGTCAAGAACCTATTCAAGAAGTTATTCGTATGCCTATTTAGTATCCTATTCAAGAGGCTAAACCTTATTATTATTATACTTATTCACCACTTACCCATCAATTTAAAGCTCTCCATGAGGAAAAAAAGGTTTTAGACCTTGATGAATTAATGGCCAAGTGGAAAGTGTAGAATGTAGTTCACAAAAAAAATTCTTTCCCTCCTCTTTAAGATTCCCTATATGATTCTATTGCCCTAAAGATCCAAAAATATTATCTTGATCAACATCTCATGCTTCATAATTACTCTCAAAAAAATTAATTTCATCACCCTCCCACCATCTCCATTCTTCAAGAGGAGCCTGTTCTATGGGAAATAGAGAAAGAGGTTGCAGCTACAAATCAAGTTATTGAAGAATGTGAAGAATATGCTTTAATTTTTTATGATGAAGAGTTGTTCATTGATACTTCACTTGAAATACAAGTTGAAATTGAGATTGTATCTGATATTAAATAAGTTATCTTAGGCATGCGAAAAAAGAATGGTCTTGATTTGGAAGAAATCCATGAAAAATTAGTACAAGTTAGTGTCACAAATGATGTTGAGATCTCTCAAATAGAGGAAGATCAAGATACCTTCCAAACTAATATTATTCAATTTGATCAAAGTGAAGAAAAAAAGATGATTTATAGCTATATTTTGAATCTCTACAATAGATTGAAGAACTTTGTAAAGATAAGTTACCCATTAGAGAGCATGATATTGGGAAGTTTGATCAAGAATAACCTATTAAATATCATGATGCAACTTGGTTTGAATATTCAAATCTCCTTGAATAGTTGGATGAACTTACAACAAATGATAATGTCATCCAAAAATCATTCATAGATGAGATGTCACTGACAAGGCTATAGTTAACAAGCAACATAAAGAAAATCCAGAAGTGCAAGATGAATTTGTTTTTGTTGGTGATTGGTTTACTATCAATGGCTCATTTTAGGAGATGTTAAGAGAAATAATTGGAAAAAATACTTCCTCTTCAAAGGTCAGGTTTACTAAACCCCCTACTTTTCAACTTGTACCATCTTTCATAATGATCAAATTCATGAATTTCATTTTTGATCCTAGTAGATCATATTTTTTCATGATTAATTAGATTAGTTTGTTTATATTTTGTCCCAGCTAAGTGATTTATTTTCACATTTTGATTTTATTAGGTTCGTTTCCCTTCTTTCTTTTGTTTCTTTCCTTGTTTGGTGGAGTCCATTATCTTCACAAATAAAGAGGTTTTTGGAAGTCATGGAATAGATGTGTTATCTATTATAAGTCAAAGGTCATGTACATGGTCTAAATTCAAACATAGTAGGTATGATGCCCAGACAAGTCACCAAATATGTTGGCCAATTTTTTTCCTACATACAAAGCTTTCAAAGATTAAGCAATGTTTCTAATTAAGAGATGGACCTAATGATAAAAGAGGAAGATAATTTTAATTGTAAAACTTTTGAAACACTTTTAAATCCAATTCAAGAAGATTTTTTCATCTTATAGGGATAGGTATAAAAGTTGTAGATCCCTGGTGAGGTGTCAAAAGTGCTTGGAATAGATATGGAAGTTCATGGAATTCATTTGGTTCTTCATTATGTTTATCTTGACATTTGAGTTCAATAACAGAAATTCTAAATAGAAAATTTAGAGAGGCCATATCTCACACATGTGATCTAGGAATTTGACTCAAGATAGGATGGTTATTATGGTGTTAGTTCGGAAATGAAAACAAAATTAGATAAACACACTAATAGCATACCATATCTAGGCCTAGACACTAGGGATATCTTATTTAACAAAAATGAATGACAAATACAACTAAAAAGTAAGGAATAAAACATAAGAATTACTTCACCTTCCTTAGATGCTCTAAATACCTTTGTAGTAGTGGCTTTCTTAGTTTTGTGCTCATGAAGTCCTTGGCAATGGAAGCTTGACTACCTCCATCTTTCCTTGGAACTTTTAACTTGTGGCCTAGCTTGGTATGGAATCAATTTGGCATGGTAAAACTAATTTCATGAAGCTTTTATAACCAATCTTGCATTATAAATTTGCATTCTTAAGTCTTAGAAATGATGTGGTGAGGCCTCCTATTTATATATTTTTACAAATGTCTAGAATCAACCTGAACCATCCATATGAAGATTGAGATGTGTGGTTGAGAATTAATTCAATTTTTGGAATTAAGTTTATAATTATCCTCATCATGAAATTAGAATAAGAGAAAATTAAGAGGCATGGATGGCATCATGGAAGGCATTTATGAGGTATGAAGGGCATGAATCTTGATATTTATGGCATTTATAGTCTAGGGATGTCTTCCCAAGAAATGAGGTCACCTGATGATGTAGATATTCAATATTCATTTCCAAAAATAAATATTCAACAATTTTCCATAGAATTTCTTATTAGACCTTGATTTGGGTTAATTAGCTCTTAGTCATGATTAAGCACTGTGCACAAATTACTCAAATTGATCAAAATGCCTTGTTAATAGTCTAAAATTTGACTAGATTAGAATTAGAAGTCCATTTCAGATACATTAGAATTTTTATCCCATTTAGGATGTTACCAAAATAAAATAATAAATTCACGTATCTTGTATAAAACATTTGATAGGAAAGATCAATCCAAAGTACCTAGGTGCAAAATTGGCATTTTGATTCAAAATTATCTAATTAAAGTTAGCTAACCCATAAATTGCATTACCCCATTTAGGGATACCCTACTAAAAATTGACACTTGAATATGTTATTTTCACATCATTTAGCATGTTTTAATGTTTTTAGGCCAAATTATGCATTTTGGGTGTAAATTGGCCAAAAGCATGATTGGAGGTTATTGGTGGCCAGATTTAGGCGTCTATAGTTTGCCCCTATTTGGGAAGGCATTAGAAGCTATAAGCATAGTAACATCTTCTCAAAGAATGAAAAGGTCACATATGCCTACAACTACAATGATGATAAACTAATTATACGATGCCCCCTCAAGGGAATGGTTACCATAATTAGGTCGGCAAACAGTCCCTTGAAAAGAAAGAAGAGATGTGAGGGGACCAAAGAAAGAAAAGATGATGGGGTGAAAAACATAATGAGACTAAAAAAGTAGTCAAAATCATTGAGAATGCAAGTGGGATGGTGTGTAATGATTTTCCCAAAGGCAATTATAAACATTGTACCCTGATATGATAACATAATGATTTGCCCAAAGGCAGTTACAATCATTGAGAAGATGGAGCTACCCTAGTTAGGATAGACAAACAAGATAATAACATACCCATGTATAGGCAAAAAAATTAAAGTGGTGATAACACAATGATTTGCCTAAAGATGATTATAATCATTGATAAATGTAGGTGGGATGGTGTATAATGGTTTTCCCATAGGTGGTTATAATCATTGGACCATAATTATGGAAAATATGATAAACTTGTTCAAGGATAATGATAACTTAACATAGAGGGTAATGATGAATTGGAACAACCTACTAGTAGGGAGATGCTCGTTGTAACTAATAAAATTTGAAATTCTTTCATGGTTAATTACTCTATTTGGAATATGATTGGGAGTGAATCAGGATGTCAGTGCCAAAGAGATGCCACCATTATTGAATAAAATTCTTGAAGCTAAAGTTTATTATATCACATGTCGATAGGCATCATGATATAACATCATGAGGACTTTCTTAAAATATGCCTGAGGACTGACTCCTATAATCCAATACTTAATAGAAAATAATGCACCAATGATATAAACCATGATGATAATGTAAACATATGAATATGGATGCATTCAAGTGTAAGTGTGGGCAAGGAATCACCCAATGAACACACATAAACTAAATCAAGGCAACAATGCTAAAAGCAAACAAACAAGTAGACAAATAAATAAAATAAGAAAAAACAAACAAACAAAACAATAGAAACCCTACAAACATTATCCCTAGAAAATAGGTGACATCTTAACAAATGAACAAGATGGGGGAATAGAATAAAAGGAAGGGGGTGGTTGAGCTATCTCCATATGCACTAGGCAAGTGGACATTGCCTACATAGTTCCATGGATGTAATATCTAATAAAAATCTTCAGGCCAAATGTAGTTCTCCCAAGGAATGGGAAGAATGTTATAACTAAGGAAAATAAACAAAATTGATGTGATAGAAGAAGAGGAATGGTCTTGTTAAATGGCAAGTACATGAGAGAAAAATGCCAAAAGGATGGGGAAACTAAATGACAAGTAATTTTCTTGTAACTTTGTAAGGGTTTAAAAAATCCTTAAGGAAAAGAAGTGGTCAATATTTTTGTTCTTTTCTAATGTTTTTACAAATGTTTTTAGAATTTTAGAATTATATCAACTCGATCAATAATGATGAGACACTAAATGGCTCAAGCTCACGAAATGGTGAGAGTGTTCAAACTTAGGTTTCTCACAAAATGAAGAGAGCATTCAAACTTAGGTTACTCACAAAATAGTGAGAGTGTGGCTTAGGTTTCTCACAAAATGGAGAGAACATTCACACTTAGGTTACTCAGAAAATGATGAGAGTGTTCAAAATTAGGTTTCTCATAAAATGGTGAGAATGTGGATTAAGTTGCTTCCAAAATGATGAGAGTGTAGGTAAAAGGGTGACTAAGCTGACCTTAATTAGTATCAAGCACTTCCTAGATAGTCCTAAAGTAGAACCTCAAGTCACTATAGTTCCTCCCTTACATTACAGGAATTCAACTAGTGTAATAGTCAGTTTGAACAAAATAGACATAGTTGGTAAAAAGGCATAGTACAACACAACAAGTGGCAAGTTGGTACATCAAGGCTTAATGTTACCCCTAGCTTACCCATAGGTGGTTATAACTAGGATATAATATCATAGATCGATGATAATAATTTGCCAAAAGGGGGTTATAATTAGTAGCAAGACTGGTGGGAAGAAAGGAATAATAAATGAAGGATGTAACTGCCAAAACTTCTATCAGACTATCCCAAAATATGCTCTCTATATAAAGTACTTGAACTAATTGATGAAATGCTCAAATGCCTTGATGCTAAAATTATGTAATAAATAGAAAAAACCATGGTCAAATGGGTTAAGCTTTAGAACACAGTGGGCTGATAGGTCAGTAGTGGAAAGTAGATATGGTGAAGAGGATGGATAAGGATGACATTTGTACAAAGAAGAGTAGTGATAAAATGGCATAACTAAAATGGTCTTTATAGACAATACACCTTAGTGCTCAAGCATATTACCACTTGAGATGAATAATATTCATCGACTCCAGAAGTACATTATCATTTGGTGTAGCAAGCATGTATGCTCTTGATCCATAATCTACAATAATGATGAAAGGCCCTATCCAACTTGGTTTGAATTTCCCTTTATGCTTTTTCTTATTCATGGTATTCTTCTTTAAGAGCAAGATCATTGTAGACACCAAAATAGTGTCAACCCCCCTTGGTCCCTTTCTAACTTCAACATGTCTAACCTATACTTTATTAATTTAAAATACTTATTTTAAATTAAAAATCCCCCTAGACACCTCACCTTGGATTCCTAGCTCTTAGGCCATTTATCACCCTATGACTAATCATAATTACCTAAGCCCCATTTCAACTCCCCCACTAATCCTCGCACCTATTAAACCCACCTTTAGACCGTTTAACAATGACAACCAAACTTGGCAGATGGAAGAATGGGCAAAAGGCTAAAAATAGCCTTTTTCCCCATTCTTCAGCCACCGACATCGGTTAACAGTTGATCGACGTTGGTGGTATCACTGACGTCGGTTGCTTAAAACTAAATTCTAACCTTGACTGTAGACCCGAATGCGAATTCTCTTGCTCTTAGGATCTGAATTTTCTTGCTCCTCGACTCTTTGCAGGCATCATCATCCTATCATCACTCTCCAGGATAAGAAACTCTATAGAATTCACTCCACATTGCATTATAAGATTGCATGAAGTCTCCTACATCAGCCATAACAAAAACAAGTCTTCTACACTTTTGGTTCTCCACCAAGAGCTAAGTATTTTTATGGTTTATATTTTAGTATTTTTTTGAATGCATTGGTGATTAGCCCATTGGCTATTTTTGAGTACTATTGAGACAACCCGACTTTCTTCTTGGAAAGGCTGAAAAGCCTTCCTCTCATCCTCATTCTCTTTCCACCCCTATCCCCTACCTTTGTCCTTCCTAAGACTCTGTCCACTGCCTTGCATCCCTGCACAACCCTTTTGAATCTCCCAGACCATTTTGTAAACCAAAGACATCAACCAGAAACCCATCCAAAGGTCCATTGCCCCTACCGATGTCAGCAGTATAACTGACATTGGCAATCTTGACCAATCGACATCAGCAGAGCCACCGAAGTCAGTGACTGTGGAAGACTTATAGTAGAACACAGGTACACATTGTCTATTTTCTATTTCTTAGTCTTTCATTGTTTCTCTTTATCCAACACTCTTTTGTTAAATAAGTGGATTGTCATCCCTCAAGGAAGTCTTTGCACTTCTGGGACTGAGCTTTGCTTGGTAGTCCACCATATATCTATCTAACATTTTTCTATTTAAGTCTTTCTTATCTACAGGTGTCATCCTCCACAGCCAAAGAGGAGCTCCTTCAATCATCTGGATACGGTGCGCAAAATTCATCTGGGTACATATAAACCCCTGGCCATTTAACTTTAGTTTCTTATTTCTTGTTAATGTGAAAAACAAAAATGAGTAGAAACATTCTGGCATGCCCAGTGGGACCCTGGAGTTTTCCTTGGGTTCATTTCTTCTAAAACAAACTTTCATATAGGTGCATTAGGAAAATTTCTCTCCTTGTATCCTTCTTCTATCTCCTTATTTTGAAAATACACCATTAGCACAAGTTAAAAAGAAATTTTTCTTCTTGTCACTTCTTTTCTGCATCTTAGAGTAGTGAAATTCATGCTCTTAACCTTTTCTTAATTATTTGCATCCAAACAAAAACATTTCAATTTGGGCTAAAATCTATTGCATTTTATTCTTGCTTGAATGCATATTTAGCCTTCTCATCTAGTAATTAAAAATGCATTATGAATAAATCGTAGTGCACATATGTTACACAACCTGACCACATTCACAAAATCAAACATCTAAACATACCTGAGACAAGGCCCGACTAGGATTTCATCACCTAGCAGATACCTTACCCTTCTTGGCGATCCCACTTGGACTTCACTACCAAGGGGAGAACCCACTCTATTCTCTGGCAGAGTATAAACTCTAGGGTAAGTATATACTGGCTAAGCGACCTAGCTTGTCTCTAGGCTCGTGAAGTGAGGGGAGCAAGCTCCTAGCACCAGGCCATGTATGGAACCTAATAAAGATTATGAGCACCAAAACTTAACCCGAAACCAAACTTAGATTGCCTCTTTTAGGACCCATTCTAAAATCCCAACTTTCCAAACACACTCTTCTAAGGCATAAGCCAACAAGACTCTAAAATTTATTCTTAGGAATTTAACGTTTAGAGGCTGTTTGCCTTCATCTATTTTTCTTTTTGTATCTAATTTTTTGAGCTGGTGAGGTCGCATTTTGAGATCTAAAAACAACTCAGACTTTCTTCTTTCTTCCAAAAGCTTTCAATTTTTTGAGTTTCTGGAAATACACAATAACTGACATCATTTTTTCCACTGACGTTGACAACTTATTTCACCGACATCAATTATCTGACCAACATCAGCAACTTTCTTCACCAACATCAGTTTTCCTACCGACGTCGGTCACTGTCAAATTTTTTTCTCAAACAACAAGCTAAAAACTTGACCTTTTTGCTGTTAAAAACAAATTCTAGTTTTTTTAGGCTGAAACATATAGTTTTTAGAACCTAAATCTATTTTGCCTTGGATGGTTTTGACACGTAATCAAACCAAAACTCTTGTTGACCATGCAAGGCAACAACCACTCCTACCTTCGCCTTCTATATCAAGTCCCCAAATGGAGTATAATTCAAAAATTGAACGTACTCCTATCCAACCAACCCTAACTCAACCCCCTATTGTTCCCGAAGGGGACCAAGACTTTGAAAGGTTCCTTGACCTCAATGTCAAGGCTCTTCAGCACTATCTCATGAGAAGTCAAATGCGAGATCCTTCAGGCAACCCAATTTATGGGATGCCAACTTCCTTAGTTGAAATAGTAATCATATCAACAACCTCTGTAACCCAACCCATGGTCACCCAGGCCATTGCCTCAACTAACAACCTGACCATGACCAATCTTCAATGTGTGGCCTCTCCTTTTGTTTCTGGACCTACCTCCATTGGGGTTTTTGTACCCCCTCAACCACAAACCATTCAACAAAGTTCTACACCATTACAGAACTTAATTATCTCCATCCCACCTACTCTTGCACCCATAAATACAATATTAACCACCTATCCTTCAATAAGTGTTGTCGCCACTCAAACACCTTTGGCAGCACCTAGTCAATTTGTGCCCTCTAGCTTCATGACACAACCACCCTTGACCTCAACATCAGTCCCTATGACTAGTTACCAATATGTTGCACCTATACAAGCACAACCAACTATGTCATACACTCCACCTAACACCTTCCAAATTCCTTACAACCTAGGGGGTGCCTCACCTACAAATCCATCAACCGATCTAATCAAGATGTTGATGGATAAGGTGTCTAATCTTGAGACATTGGTTTTTGGTTCAAGAAATGTTCTCTCATATGAACAAATCTATAATGAACCTATTCATCCTTCAGTCCCAATCCGACCATATCCTAGTCAATGGGAACTTCCCAAGTTTACTCACTTTCAGAGTAAAGAGGACCCACAGCAACATCTATGAGCATTTAGACATGCTTGTTACCTTATAGCACATGATGATGCATTATTACTATGCGTATTTCCCATGTCACTTTTTGGTGCTACCCTCGATTGGTATAGTTCTATTACCAGTCACTCTCTATTTACCTTCACACAACTAGCTCAACTATTTCTTGACCACTTTTCAATTAACATAGCTAAAAAGATCTCCATCATAGACCTATATTCTATCAGATAATTCGACGATGAATGAATAGCTGATTTCATTGCCCATTGGAGAGGCTTAATCAACCAACTCTCCTTTTCTTTACCTTAACTTGAACTTATTGAGCTCTTTTCATAAGCATGTGCCAAACACATCTCATCTACTTTGCAGGTCCAAACATTTCGCACATTTGACGAAGCTTTCACCATGGCTAGGAAGCTTGAACTCTGTGCTATCAAAGAAAATAAAGTCAAATTGCGTAGTAAAAACCCCAATGCAAAATCAAATGACCCTTCCTCCAAATCTTCTTCCTCTAATTCCAAGTCCAAGGGATCAACAAATGTTGTGTTCGTTAGACCATCACCTTTAACAACAACCAACCAACCTCAACCTTCAACATCAGAATACATCACATGAAAATTCCAACAATGATATGTACAGCGTCAATATACTCCAATAGGAGAATCATAAGCATCTGTGTTGGATAAACTAGTCAAACAGGGAGTCCTCAACCTCCCCCAAATTTGACCACCACCTCAATTTGATCCCTCGCATGCCATCCCTGCATGGTATAGGGAGAATGACTTATGTAATTATCACCGTGTCAAAGACCATGACACAAACAATTTTAAAACCTTCAAGAACATTGTCCAAGACATGCTAGACAAAGGTGATCTTGTCTTGGATAACCCAAATGTGCCACCTAACCAAAACATAAACATCTTTAGATAACCTTTCCCTAACCATCCCCCTAGTCAAAATAACATTCAGACCATGGCTGATGACTCCCAAGAGCGTAATATATGCACAGTCAACATGGTCTCTCCATTTATGCTTAACCAACCTCTCCCACAGTCTGAAGAGGTTAGTCAACTTATTTGTCCATCACAGGTAGAAGAGCCTTCTTCTCTTATTTGTCCACCACAAGTAGAAGATCCTTCTTCTCCTATTTCTCCTCCACAGGTGGAAGAACCTCCTTCTCCTATTAGTTCTCCATTGACCTCTCTTATATTGGAGGATGCTTTAACCATACCAACTCCATTAGCCCCACCTTCATCCTTCCTACTACCAATGGAAGACCATACCTTTCTCGCTCTTCAACCATAAGTAGAAGGTACAATCATCCCTGCCCTCTATCCTCTTGAGGAGTCACATTCTCCAATTCCTTCTCCACTAAGGGAAGAACTTGTCTCTTCACCTACTTTGACCGAAGATGATCTAGTAATGGCTCTCTCATGCCTTTGGCCCAAGATCACTGCATCTAACACATTTTTGGTCTCACAATCACCCACATCTTCTAAAGAACCAAAGCCTCTTCTAACAGCTTCTAAACCATTCTCTTGACTAGTTGAAAACTTAAGATTTCTCCATTCGAGTAACTTAGATCATGAGGCATTGTGGGAGCAACTTAAAGCTCCTTATCTTACACATCCCACTTCATCTCATACTAATGACCCTCCTTCGACAAAATCTCCCAAAGTCTCCAAAGAGGACCAGGCTTCTACTTCTAAATCTTTAGAAGCTCAACCATCCACATCTGAACCTAAACCCTCACAAACATCCACCATACCAACACTGGTTAAATCCCTTGGTGTTCACCCCATATCTAACCTCACTCACCCACAAGTGAAGGTAGATTTGAATCTCACACCCCATAATAGTAGTCCTCACACCATATTAAAGAAGGCTACTAAACCATGTCAGAGAACTCCTCCTCCACCATCATCATTGCCCTCCATTTTGGGCCCACATCCTTCTACTTTAATAAGAGTGCTCCCTACTCCAACACCTAACAAAAACAAGTTGCCTCCATTACTCCCTTTACCCACCAAAAACATACCTCCTCTGAAAAATTTGGCACCCCTCACGAAGAAAGTGTTGTCTACATGAGTGACCACACCACCAGCCCAAAAGGTGGTACAAAAATCTCCCTCAACAACTCCCAAACACAAGTCATCAACACCTAGTGCATCAACAAGCACGGACCCCTTAGTGGGTTCATATGCTTTGATATCACACCAACTTTTGCAAACTTATAACATCACTCTTCCACCTATTAAACCATTTCAACCTCTTCGACCAAAACCATCTTGGTTCGATGACACTAAAATCTGCCTATATCATCACTCACCTGGGCACGACACTAAAAATTATTGTGCCCTCAAGGTTGTCATTCGCCATTACTTGAAAAAAGACACCCTTCTTGTTGAGGATACTATCAACAAATCTCCAACATTGTCAAATGTCTCTCAAACATCCTCTTCACCTTCATCAGAATCCCATCATCAGACTATGGTCCCTTTGCCTCCTTTACCCCCTTTATTCGAGATTAACACCATCAATGTGGCCACTAGGTCACAAACATTAAAGGATAAAGTAAAAGAGAAAGTTGTTATTCCTTGGACCTACCCATTTTTCAAACCTGATCAACCACCCAAATCCAAGATTTCTATCTTGGGTACATCCCAACCCACTTCTTCAGAGGCAATCTGTGATTCTATGGTGAAACAACTTCATCAAACTCCCATGAAGATGACTTTTTATAACCTCATTCAAAGCTCTCCACAACATCGTCAAGATTTAATCAAAGCTTTATAGGTAGTGGAGGTCTAACCTGAGGACCCCCAATCACTAGCTACCTTAGTCCAATCATTATCCACTGTCACCTCTATTACCTTTAGTGATTCTGAAATTCTTACCTCCAACTTGGAAGATCAGGATGCTACCCTTTTTATCACAGCCTACGTTGATCAAAATTGCATTAAGCAAGTTATGATTGATGGGGGCGTCAGCATCAATATCATTTCCACCCATGCCTATGACTAATTAGCCCTCCCAAAGAATTATATCTCTAAAATTGATGCAATTCTTCGATCTTTTAATGACTCCACCGCCACTACCATTGGCACCATCGTCTTACATATTCGTGTTGGCCCACAAACAATCCCAGAGCTCTTCTACATTATCGAGGGAGAGTTACACTACAACATGTTATTAGGATGACCTTGGATCTATGCCATGGCCTGTGTCCCTTCTACATTACACTGTTGTGTCAAATTTGAACATGACGGTCAAGTCCATGTCATTCCCATAGACCCCTCCCCTTTCAAGACATGCAACACAACTTATCAACCCAACGATGTTCTCATTCCTTTCAAGACATTGACCTAAACACCACCTCCACCTGTATAAGCTTCAACAAGTATGCAAATGGTGGTTACACCTACACCACCTCCCCAAGTGACAACAAAAGACCCTATGGAAGATACCTTCCAACGTCTTTCACTTGGGGAGTATTGTTTACTCACCTTGGACATGTTCTAGACTCCTCAAGAGTATGGATAACTTCATCACAACCCTAGCTATGACCATCATATTGGAATGGTCATCCCTTATGGGCCTCCCAATCTTCAAACAAATCTCATCTATGGAGGGCTAGATTGAGCTCCCACTGATGGGAATCCTCTTTCATCACCCCAACTATTTACGTCTGACTTCTCTTTTCTTGGCAACTCAAACTTTGCTCATACCTGTCTTTATAGGTGTGCATGGAAAGGCTTTGGTTTTGGGTGCTATGAACAAGGCTCCCACTAGCCCGTGAAACCACCAAATGACGAGGCCATAAGAATTCCAAGAAGTGACATGGCCTAGGTTTTGAAGAACCTACTAAAACTTCTAAAAACCCTCACCCCAAACCTATCATAGAAAAATCACCTCCAAACTCACCTATTCCCCTATTTTCACCTATGGAGTTGGTGGTTTCCATCCCTCCTATTTTTTTTTGCATAAACGCCATTCTCTTGGAACCCCTAACCTATCAACTAGGTGGGGTATCCAGGTCTCTCCCTCTCGTTTATCCAAACATGATAGACAATGAATTTCCTACCATTAACACTGTCTAATGCATAGACAATGATGCCATTCTCACCTACATGGGTGTAGATGACTCTTTCATCTAATGATCACTTCCTTCAAAAATGCAGGTTATGTTAAATGAATTGACCATTGACATTAATCTTCCATCTTCTGATGTTCCTCATGTTTTAAAGATTGTTCAATCTTTAGATGCCTAGAAACAAATTGACTATATCAAATTCCTTTCAGACCATAACAAAGCCTTTGCTTGGACCTACAGTGATATGCCTGGTATCAACCCTAACATCATCATCCATAACATTGTCACAAACCCAAAAGCTAAGCCTATTAGGCAAAAACTTCACAAAATGCATCCTCACATTGTACTCCTTGTCAAAGAGGAGCTTCAACATCTTCTTTTTGTATCCTTCATCCAACCCATTGATTATCTACAATGGGTGTCAAACATCATCCCTATCACAAAAGCGACTGGGAGAATTCAAATTTGTACTGACTATTGTGACCTTAACCTAGCTTGCCCAAAGGATGATTTTCCTCTACCCAACATCGACCAACTTGTTGATCTTATGGCCAGTCATGAGATGCTATCACTCATGGACAGGTTTTCAAGATATAACCAAATCCTGATTGCACTAGAAGATCAACACAAGACCACCTTCATTACCCCATGGGGGAATTTTTGCTATAGGGTCATGCCTTTTGGCCTAAAAACATAGGCACCACATATCAATGCACCATGACCTACATCTTTCACGATATCTTCCACAAAATCATGGAGGACTATGTGGATGACCTACTAGGCAAATCTAAACTCCGTCATGACCATTTAACTATTCTCAAAATCATCTTTAATTGCCTCCTCCAATACAACATTTGACTCAACCCCAAGAAATGTGTCTTTGGGGTTCTCTCTGGGAAGATTTTAGGCTTTATCATTTCCCTTCGTGGCATTGAGATTGATCCCGCTAAGATTCAAGCTATACTTGAGATGCCACCACCTACCAATCTAAAGCAACTTCGTAGCTTACAAGGGAAGCTTCAATCTATCCATCGCTTCATCTCACAGCTTTTTGACTGATGTCAACCCTTTCATCACCTCCTCAAAAAGGATGTCTCCTTTTATTGGGATAAGGATTGCCAAGAGGCTTTTGAGGCTCTTAAGCGTTATCTTGTCTCTCCACCAGTCCTTATTCCACCTAAAGATGACCAGCCTTTCTATCTTTACATCTTAGCAATAAATCATTCTTTAGGTGCCATGATTGCGCATTGAGACAAACAATATCATGAGCAAGTAGTTTATTATATAAGCCGAATGCTCATTGATTATGAAACTTAGCATACTCATACCAAAAAACTCTATTTGGCATTAGTCTTTGCCGCTACCAAACTCCGTCATTATCTTCTCAATCACAAAACTTATGTCATCATCCATATCGACCCTCTAAAATACATGCATTCCAAACCATACCAAAATCAACGTATGGCTCATTGGCTCATGCTTCTTGCTAAGTTTGACTTGGAATTCATCCAACAAAAATCTATAAAGGGGCAAACAATTGCTGACCCAATAGTGGATGCCCCTCTACCTGACAACCAACCCTCTCACTATGAATTTCATGACGAATCAATCACCACACTTTCCACCGATGATATCTTTTATCAAATGACAATGTTCTTTGATGGATCCAAATGTCAACTTGGTGGGGGTGCAGGGGTCATTCTCATCCCACACAAGGGTGAGCCCATGCCCCTATCTTTCAAACTTGACTTTGAATGTACCAACAACATGGCTGAATATGAAGCCGTAATTTTGGGACTTCAAACCACCCTTTTCCTAGGCGTTAAGACCATCGACATCTTTGGCGACTCACAACTAGTTATCAATCAAATCAATGGTTCATATCTTTATAAAAATGAAATTTTGCAAAGGCACAAACACCGTGTTGACACCCTACTAGAATATTTCAAACATTACCTCTTGTAAACTATTCCTCGATCTATGAATAAGTTTGCTGATACTATGGCTTCTCTCACCTCACGCATTCCATCCTCATCATCTTCCTCAAGAATTTATGTTACGGTATATCATTTGGCATTACCTTCATATATCTCCACTAACATCAACCTCATCATCACCATTGACTCTGTCCACAAGATGTTTGGTATAAACAACTTGTTGACTGCTTAACTTATTATATTGTCCCCCTTAATCTCTCTAGCAATGCGCAATGGACTTTTATCAAAAGCACAACTCGATATACTATGATAGGGGGTCTTCTCTATAAATGAGGTTTTGATGGCCTCCTTCGTTGATGTCTAACCTCCACTGAAACATCTCACGCTATCAAACAAGTCCATGATGGGATTTGTGGAGGGCATTTTAGTGGTAACTCGGTTTCCAAGCGCATCCTTCACCTAGGCTATTATTGGCCCACTCTTCACCAAGACTGCAGTGATTATGTTTGGCATTGTATCAAATGCCAACAATACGCTAACTTACTTCACGTCCTTAGCCATGCTCTACAAGTTGTTAAGGACTTCTGGCCTTTTTCACAATGGGGCTTAGATCTAATCAGTGAGATTAACCCTCATTCATCTCTTTGACATCAATCAATTATGACCACAACTGAATACATCAATAAATGGGTGGAAGCGATTCCCCTCATCTCCACTAAAGCTGACAAAATCATCGACTTCATCAGCCAACATATCATCTGTCATTTTGGTGTACCTCACAAAATCATCATCGATAATAGTAAATCATTCAAAAACAAAACTATCTAAAAACTTTGTGACTCATTTGGCATCAAGCTCAGCTTCTCCTCGCCTTACTACCCATAAGCAAATGGGCAGGCTGAGACTTCCAACAAAATCTTAACCAAAATTCTATGATGGTGGTCAATGACACTGAAAAGGACTGGCACATCCACATTTCCTTCACTTTGTGGGCCTACTGCACTAGCATTTAAACCCCTGTGGGTGCTACACCTTTCTCTCTAGTGTATGGAATTGAGGCTCTCTTGCCTCTTGAAGTACAGATACCTTCTCTACACATCTCTTTGCACGACATGCTTTCTAAAGATGACTTTCGTCAAGATCGGTTGGCTCAACTTGAGTTACTTGATGAACGTCACCTTGCTGCCCTCAACCATCTCCATATCTCCCAAAATCGCATCCAACGTGCCTATAACAAAAGTCTGAGAGAATGAGATTTCAAAATCAAAAATCTTGTCCTCAAAGAAAACCAACGCGTGACCAATATGGAAAGAATTAAATGAGGCAAGTTTGCTCCTAATTGGCTCAGACCTTATATCATAACACACAAGTATGGATTAGGGACTTATTGTCTGTCTTCTCTTGAAGGCCGGCCAGAACCTGAGCCCCTTAATGCCTTGCATCTATGACCATTCTACTGTTAATCAAGTAATCATTCACTTGATGTTTAACTTGAGCTTGTCCCTTGAGCAACCCCCATCATCATCATTCCTATTCCTATCAACCCTTTTTCCCTACAAATATTAGTCAACCCTTTGGTAAAGCATGAATGTTTTGTCCTAATAAAAGGGAAACCCCCAAACCTCTATAGTCAAGTCCATGACCAAAAGTTTAGTCTATATATATATATATATATATATAACTGGGATGCCTACTCAAAGGTCATAAAACTATAAATGTAGACTGTTCCCTCGAAGGATGGCTATGCCCAAATCTTTCTACAAATAACACTCTCTCTGAAGCTTCCCGCATCGATCAGCTTCACATATGACCACAAAACAAAACAACATCCCCACGTAGACTTCCCACATTGATCAGTCTACCAAATATATATATATATATATATCAAGTCATGGACTTGCCTATAGTCGTTCTCAGGGTCACCTATAAAAGGGGCAATGTTATCCTTGCTAAAAAAGGGTTACGCTATCCTCACACCTCACATCATCAAACCTATTACCCCAACATACCCAAGGGATTTTGAGCTCACTTAACATCAAGTGATTTGAAGACTTCTCTAACACAAACAATGGTAAATGACATAATGCATGAATGGGGTTTTTGTCTGCAATAACCCTATCTATGTTATCATTATGGTCCTTGTCAATGAAAGATCAATGCGCCTTTCACTTCTTACACACTTTGGTCACATACAACCAATCCAAATCCAACCAAATCATTTTCTAAACCAAACCAAACCAACCAAACCTTTTTCAGACCAATAACATTATCATAGCCTATTCATACTAGTTTCTATGGAAACCAATACACATGGAAACTATCGACCACACAAATTATGTCAAGCATAAACCATTACTTGCTGAAGCATAAACAAATTATGTCAAGCATAAACCATCACTAATATGGAAACTTGATAGGGATGAAAAACCACATAACCTATGTTACAGAATACACCATCACATAATATGGAAAAGGCTGTAACATCATCATACACTCATCACTTCAAGCATGTACCATTAGACATATGGGAAGTGCTAAATCATTAAGATGACCAAACCAACTATCGACCTCTTTGACCCTTCCTCCCTTCTTGGGAGAACTACATTGGCCTAAGGCCCTTAAAATAGGGGCTATGTAGGTAGCACTCAGTTGACATGACATCTTTTGGGGTTAGCTCAACCACATTCATTTGTTCATCTACCTGATGGATAAACCATTTCACCTTTAACCATGACTTAACCTAGTCCAAACCAATCCATAATTGACCCTCTCCTCCCTTTTGCAGTGAGAACTACATTGGCCTAAGGCCCTTCCAACAAGGGCTATGTGGCAACACTTAGTTGACATGGGGTCTTCTGAGGTTAGCGCGGCCATCCATTTTCCCGTTCATCTCCCTAATAACGTCAGCCATTCATTTGTTTGTCTACATGATGGACAAACCATTTAACCTTTAACTATGACTTAACCTAGTCCAAACTAATCCATAATCAACCCTCTCCTCCCTTTTTTAGGGAGAACTACATTGGCTTGAGGCCTTTCAAATAAGGGCTATGTAGGCAGCACTCAGTTGACATGGGGCCTTTTGAGGTTAGCTCGGCCATTCCTTCATTTGTCCATCTGATAGACCAACTATCTATACCAACCCAAAATCATGACCCAACAACCAGCCCTGACACTGAATGGGTTACCTAAACTTCTCATGGGGCACATTGGAGATCACATGCATCTCCCTGACCACAACACACACCACTTGAGATCACTTATATCTCAACCCAACTCAACCAATGACCTTGGAGATTGTGACTATCTCCTCAAACCACAACCACTTCTGAGACAACTTTGCCTTGGTTGTTTTGATTGCATATATGCTACCTCACGAATAGTTAACAAAATTGTCTGCAACCCACATTATGACCCTCACAGATATTGATGAATTGCGCTCCAGTTGATCCTCAATAGTTGTGACATTTTCATGTTTTCTAGGAGCACTTCTTAAGCCCAGGATACTTGGAACATGACAACCATTGGAGCTACAACTTTGATCGTTTAACCCAATTAGCTATGACTAAATGCTGGGGACTGGTTATTTCTATTTTAGCACTCCTCAACCTTTGACTATGACAATTTGACCTACCTATCACGTGAAGTGGTATGCATGCAATCTCAACTTTTGTAGTGTTCACACTACAACTTCACCATACCCATCCACTGCCTATCAAATTGGCACTCGATATCAGGTTACCTTCCCTCGACTCCCACTTTGAGGGGGCATACCTCATCCCTTACTTGGGCCAACCTACACCTCATCCCATACCTGGGGAAACTTACTCCTATTTTTGTCTTGCAGTTCATCAGAACAACCAACAAGACAAAAAGGGGCAAATGTAGACACCAAAATAGTGTCAACCCCCCCTTGGTCCCTTTTTAACTTCAACATGCCTAACCTATACTTTATTAATTTAAAATACTTATTTTAAATTAAAAATCCCCCTAGACACCTCACCTTGGATTCTTAGCTCTTAGGCCATTTATCACCCTATGACTAATCATAATTACCTAAGCCCCATTTCAACTCCCCCACTAATCCTCGCACCTATTAAACCCACCTTTGGACCATTTAACAATGAAAACCAAACTTGGCAAATGGAAGAATGGGCAAAAGGCTAAAAATAGCTTTTTTCCCATTCTCTAGCCGCTGATGTCGGTTAACAGTTGATCGACGCCAGTGGTATCACCAACATCAGTTGCTTAAAACTAAATTCTAACCTCGACTGCAGACTTGAATGCAAATTCTCTTGCTCCTCAACTCTTTGCAGGCATCAACATCCTATCATCACTCTCTAGGCTAATAAACTCTATAGAATTCACTCCACATTGGATTAGAAGATTGCACGAAGTCTCCTACATCAGCCATAACAAAAACAAGTCTTCTACACTTTCGGTTATCCACCAAAAGCTAAGTATTCTTATGGTTTAAATTTTAGTATTTTTTTGAATGCATTGGTGATTATCCCATTGGCTATTTCTGAGTACTATTGAGACAACCCAACTTTCTTTTTGGAAAGGCTGAAAAGCCTTCCTCTCATCCTCATTCTCTTTCCACCCCTGTCCCTTACCTTTGTCCTTCCTAAGACTCTATTTACTACCCTGCATCCCTGCACAACCCTTTTGAATCTCCTAGACCATTCTGTTGACCAAAGACATCAACCAAAAACCCATCCAAAGGTCCATTGCCCCTACTGATGTCAGCAACATAACTGACGTCGGCAATCTTGACCAACCAATGCCAGCAAAACCACCGACATCGGTGACTGTGGAAGACTTATAGCAGAACACAGGTACACATTGTCTATTTTTTATTTCTTAGTCTTTCATTGTTTCTCTTTATCTGATACTCTTTTGTCAAATAAATGGACTGTCATCCCTCAAGGAAGTCTTTGCACTTCTGGGACCGAGCTTTGCTTGGTAGTCCACCATATATCTATCTAACATTTTTCTATTTAAGTCTTTCTTATCTATAGGTGTCATCCTCCACAGCCAAAGAGGAGCTCCTTCAATCGTCTAGATATGGTGCGCAAACTTCATTCGGGTATGTAAAAACCCCTGACCATTTAACTTTAGTTTCTTATTTCTTCTGAATGTGAAAAGCAAAAACGAGTAGAAACAATCATCAAGTTCAAATGTTCTATACTTAACATGCCAATTATAGTGGCATTTGAGTTAGTTTTGATATGCTTGAAGATTATTGAGCATGACTATGTGTTTTTCATCAAGTAGATCTAGCTCTTATAGGTGAGCTACTTGATAGTCATGATCATCCAGGACGTCCTTGAAAGAGATGCATAGTGAAGGTAATTTTACCTCAGTGGGAAGGATAGATTTAGTACCATAAATAATTGATTATGGAGTGGCTCTTATTGGGGTACAATGATTAGGATGATATGCCTAAAGGGTAGGGAATATCTAGAGGTGCCAACCATGATCGACATCATTGACAATCTTGTTGAGAATGTTAACAATTGTTTTATTGGATGCCTCAGTTTGGCCATTACCTTGAGGTTAATATGTATAGAAAAATGTTGTGTGATGTTATATTGAATACATATCTAGTTTACATCCTTGTTCTTGAATGATCATCCATTATCAGATATAATGTCAGAGGGGATACCATAACAGCAAGTGAGATGGTTGAAAATGAATTTGGAAATTTGCTTTCTAGTCATGTAAGTGAGGGATATAACTTTAACCCACTTAGTGAAATAATCGATGGTGGTAAGGATATGTTTATGGTCATCAGATGAAGTGGGGTTAATCTTCCCAATGAGGTCAAGTCCCCATGTAGAAACTAGCCATGGTGCCAATATCAGTTTCAGAGTTTTTGCTAGGGCATGAATCAAATTAACATGCCATTGACATTTGTCACATTTTTTTATATATACAGTGGTATTTATATCTATTATGGACCAATAATAACCAGTATGCAAAATATTTTTTAATATGACTACCCTGCTAGAATGAGCACCACATACTCCTTCGTGAACTTCTCTTAACACTGGCATAGACTCTGCCAAAGTATAACAATGAAGTAGAGTTCCATCAAAGTTGTGATGGTAAAGGGTGTATCCAAGTAAAGTATAATGAGTATAATGATGAATGAAGGTTTTGGTTTGTTTTCAAGACAAGTTAGGTGGAAAAATGTGGTCATGAATGTAGTTGTAAAGGTATAAGTACTAGATATAATTGAGACCAATAATATCACAAATCATGGCAATAGTTGAAGGTTCATGAGCTGGTGCTAACAAATTATCAATGAAGAGCTAATATTTTCTATCTTTATCTATTTATCAAATTAGAGAACTAGTAGTAGCCATGGCATCTAAAATTTTATTTCTAGCCCTTGGTATGTGCTCAAATTAAATATTAGTAATTTATTAGTTAAGAGTGTCGATCATAGCTTTATATAAAACTAGCTTGTCATCTTTGGTCCAAAAATGGTCTATGACCTGATTGATGATTAACTGAGAATCACCATAAACTTAGAGATGACATATATTATAATGCATTACTTTTTGAAGTCCTGTAATAAGTGTTTCATACTCAACCATGTTGTTTGTACAAGGAAAGTTGGTTTTTAATGATTTAGGGATTAGATCCCCCTATGGTGTAATAAAGAATAGGCCTACCCCCGATCCATGTGTAGTAAATGAACCATCAAAATATTCTTTTTAGGGATAATCCTCAAGGGATGTGTCAATAAAGGTCATTATGGATTCATCAAGAAATTGAAATGTGAGTGGTTGTGTCTGTGAAAGGTGCTTTACTAAGTTGATCTACAAGAACGTGTCCCTTAATTGCCTTATGATTGACATATTCTATGTCAAACTCACTAAGAAGCATGATCCATTTAGCTATTCTACCTTCAAAAGCTATTTTACATAGTAGATACTTGAGTGGATCTACCTTTGAAATGACCATGGTCTTATTACTCAACATGTAATAACATAGTTTATGAGCTATAAAGTCCATGGCCAAATAAGCTTATTCAATAGGTGCATAGTTGTGTTCATACGTAACCAAGGTATGGCTTAGGTAGTATATGATGTGTTCCTTTCCATTGTCATCATGTTGAGCTAAGAGTACCCCTAAATCATGGTTTGTAGCTGATAGGTATAACAAGAATGGATTTCCTAACATAGGAGGTAATAAAATAGGTAGATTAACAAGATAGTCTTTGAGTTGTTAAAAAGCTATTTGGTAGTGATCATCCTAGTGAAATGCAACTCCCTTCTTAAAAAGGTGTGTAAATGGATGGCACTTATCTGCTAACTAATAGTTGAAGTGTTAGATGGATTGGATCTTACCCTACAAACTTTAGAGTTACTTTAAATTGGTTAGTGGTAGCATCTTGGTGATAGCATGGACTTTATTCAGATCAACTTTAATACCTCTATGAGACAAGATAAAGCCAAGTAGTTTACCTGAAGTTATACCAAACACACATTTATTTAGATTGAATCTAACCTTGTACTCCTATAATCTTTCAAATATCTTATGTAGCATTGCTAGATGATTGGCCCTAGTTTTGGATTTTCCTAATATGTCATCGACATAGTCTTCAATAATATCATTCATCATATCATGGAATATTATAGTCATGTCCCTTTGATATCTAGCTCCAACATTTTTAAGGCCAAATGGAATTACCTAATAGTAAAATGTTCCCCATGGAGTGGTGAATATTATTTTATGTTGGTTTTTTAGTGTTATTCTGATTTGGTCCTATCCTAAAAATCCATCCATGAGTGAAAGCATTTCATAACCAGCCATGGAGTTGATGATCATGTTGATATTAGGCAAGGTAAAATCATCTTTGGGACAAGATTTGTTGATGTCTCAAAAATAAGTATAGATTTTTATCCCTTATGGATTCTTACTAACAGGTACCACATTAGAGATCCATTCTTAGTAGTCAATGGATTAGAGACATCCTAATTTTAAGAGTTTTTCCAACTCTTTCTTTACCAATACAAAAATGTAAGGATGCATCTTAAGAAACTTTTATTTTACTAATTTGGCATCAATATTAACCACAAGATGGTGTAGAACCAAGGCGGGGTCTAAACCTGGCATGTCAGAATAGGCCCATGCAAAGATATCTATAAATTATCTTAACAAAGCTATAAATACATCATGTTCCTCTTCAGTGAGTGACACTCCTAATTTTATCCATTTTAGGTCTAATAGAGTTATGATATTGACCTCTATTGTAGCTTCAACTAGAAGGGCCGAACCATCTTCTAGGATAGTAGGCAATGACTTGAATTGTTGAATTATGTTAGGGTCCTCCATTAGGAATTATTTTTCAACTTCTCCTAGGCATGATGAATATGAGTCCCCTAATGGGAGATCTGGCCATGTAACAAAGACAATCATAAATTCTTAGAGAATTTGATCAAATACTTATTGTTGATCAAAGTTGAACTCAGATCCATATGAAAGTTCATCATTGGTTCTCTTCTGGTCTAAATTCAAAGAAGAATGACCACCCCTATCTAATGACACCTAAAATAGGTTTTCACCATTAGATTGGCCTTTATCTTTACTTTTTCCTTGGTTAAAAAGTGCCTCAAAGAGGTTTTCACTTTAGGACTTCAATGTTTTACTTATTTATTTTTGGCTAAGGGTCTTCACTTTATCTCTAAAATAGGCTATAGGATCCAATGTTATTGATAATCTTGATTTGTGATCTCCCAATAGAACATTATATTTAAGGCCTAAAAAGTCACAGAATGCCTCATCATTCTGGAACTCATCAATCAGTAGACTAGATTCTTGTTGGTCCATATATATTAGTTGGGGATAATATAATGGCAAAGGGTTGTGATGAATGGTTAGGATAAGGGTACAAATGGCATTGTTATCAAATAGATTAGTTTTAGCTAGGTTATCAAATGTGAAGCTATGATCAAACTTTGTTTGGCTATCGACATCATCATCACTAGTCACTAGTGATAGAGTTTGAATAAGATATGTGAGGTCAACTCCAAGTGATTTAAATCTAAGCCCATAAGGTCTTTCAAACTTAGTCATAGAAATTGGCTCAAGGGTTCCTTGCTGATTCAATCTAAGGCCACTTCCTTCATAATTGTGACACTCCATGATCTTATTGGGAATAGGATACTTTGAATTTTTAAAAAAATCATCTCGGTTTTCATTGTATAACCATGATTCATCCCCTTCAAGAGGGTCAAGTCCTAGGCTAGATGTTGGTACAAATGTGATAGGTTCCTTGTCTTTGTTCTTTTATTGCCAATGCATATGTGAGATGACTTTAAGTTGCCCAAAATTTTTTGGATTTTGAGGAAGATTAGAAATATTAAATGTATCATGGGTGACATATGCTCCTAGTCCATTATCTAAAAATGGTGAAATGTTTAGAAGCTTTAGGAGGTGGCATGAGGGAAAGGGAATCCAAGGTATTATGATCTATGTAATTATCTAGTGAAGGATCGATAAGTATGGCCTTTCTTTTATTCTACTTGGAACTTAGATTCATACCGTACTAATTATTATAACTTTGAAATTTGGTCTCAAGATGCTTGTGATGTTCATATGGGTGTAAATCTCTTGGAATATTCACTTCCATCTCTGAGTGGGAAAACTTGATACATTAGTGCAATGTTAACAGGATTGCATGAATCTCATGTAACCAAGGTCTTCCTAGAAGCATATTGTATGATAACTCAAGATCAAGCACATGGTAAATTGTATACTAGGTCAAAGGCCCAATGATAACTGACAAAATAATGGTTCATTGTGATCTCATTCTTGATTATCATAGGCTTTGATGGTTATTGTTTCTGGCTAGAGATCTATCATTGTATACCCAAGAAGCTTGATGAGCTCTAGAGACACTATGTTGAGGCATGATATATTGTATATAAGGACATGTTTCAATTTATGTCACTTTATATAAACTTCTATGTATAATGGATTATTATAGAGTGGCCCAAGGGAAGACATATTGCTTTGGTTGAACATGAATTATCGGGCTAGAGTTAGGTGTCCAACCAAAGCTTGAAATTTATCAAGAGATATGTCACTAACAATAATGGATTGGGTCAAAAAATCATTTAAGATGTTTTTAAGGATTATTAACATTCACAAAAAATATAAAATAGAAATTTTTACTAGTGTCTTTTGAAATTGTTCCACAATATCAAATTTCTTGTCTTGGTTAGTAGTGAATGGTTTATTCTGAGGCTGAATGGTTGGTTAGATGACAAGAAAAATTGCATATGGTTGGGGGCCTAAGATACTAATATTTAACCTTTGAGTTGTGATTTCATAATCATGATTAAATACTAGACCATTATTACTAACAAATGTTGGGAATGGTGTGAGACTAGACAAGACAAGTCTCGATTACTAGTGTACTTACATGTGGTCATGTGGAGAGAATGAGTTATTGATATAAGGTCCAAAAGGGGAAGTCCTAGTTTGTTGGTTTGCCTATATGCATTCCTAGGTCAAATAAGTATTTTTCATGTAATTTAGCTGAATGGGGTTGTTTAGTAATAGTCTAGGCTGATTAGTGTTTGGTCTGGGATTAATGGAGATGGTATTAATGCTACCCCCTAAAATATGACCTACAAACCTATTATAGTCATGTCCAACTACATGGTTGGTTTGTTGGTTATTACCATTCTCACCTTGGTTTTGTCCATTATTCAATCATTGTGGATTCTACTACTCATTTTGTTGATTTTGTTGGTTCGGCCTTTAATTTTGATACTATTGATTTTGTTGCTACACAAACCATAATTATTTTTATTGCTGATTATTTTACTATTGCTAATTATTATGTCAGGGAAAGGGGTTTTGATAAATCCTAAGATTTTGATAAGAAGTGGAATCACCATTATCTAATGCTATATCCCCATTATCCAACATATTCTCAATTAAATGCTTGATTTAGACACATATTCATAAATTCTACCTATTGACTCGATGATAGTCACAAAATTGGTTTTCATGGTCCCAATCAATATAAAGAATGATTTGGTATAGATCAGATAATTAGATTAGTGGAAGTAAGCTTGAAAAATATAGACTCAATAGGTTCTCCTAGGTAACTAAAGACATGATGTGCAAGCATAGTTCTTCTAGGAAGAGGGGTTTGCAATGGTAAGGTTACTATATTTGTTGTGTAGGTTTTGGTTGTTATGCTTTATAGCACTAGTTGAGTAAGAGTAAGTTGAAAAGGTTATACAGATGATGTTTTCACCATTTGGATATGATGGGACTTAGTTACTCCATTTTACATAACATTCCTATTATGATTGAATTACTTCAGTCTTTCATGGTTATTGGCCTGGGCCAGTTGCGATGCTAGTGCTTGAAAAGGATGTTGGTCATTTCCCTGATTGGTTCCTTGATTTTGATTACTTGAATTAAGATTGATGACTCCTTTATTGATGAGTGATCAATCAATCAACAAGCCTTTGTCAATGATTTCATTAAAAGTATGCACACATTGTAGTTCTAAAAGATCGGCTATCTCACTGTGCAAATTTTTGGAAAACATAGTGGCTAATTATTTATCTGGTAAACTATGGGTGAAATGGCTTGAGATTATAGGAAAAGTGTTATACAAACTTATCAAATAGATCATCAAAATCTATTAATAAATTTTTGGGTAACTTCAAAAACCACTCCAAGGCTTATCCAACCAAGCTCTTTGGAAACAAAAACAAAAGGTATATGTCGTTATATGCCACTAGTTGACATGCGATAAAGAATTTGGTTAAATGAGCCTTAGGGTCACCTTTCCCTTTGTATTTATCAAATATTAGTGGTTCATATCCTGGAGGAAATGGTATCTACAAATACTGCATGTTAAATGGATAGGAACATATGTCATCTAATTTGAACTTTTTATTTTATTTCCCTACTTGAATAGTAGTAATTGCATCCTTCATTTGTTGTAATTCTTGGGATAGGAAACTAGAAGGAATATTGGTTTGAGGGAGAATATTAGTTTGGATATATGGTTGGGAGGTCACATGTGGGACACTTTGACCAGGGTATGGTGGAGATATCTATTGTGGTATATTAGTTTAGTTGGGGAATGGATCAAGAATATGAATACATGGATTAAGATGTACTTGAAATTATACACATGGTTATCCCCGATATTCTATTTCAAGTTGGTGATAAATGTTTGAATTGAAGGATTTTGTTGGTGGGATGGAGGGATATAACTATATTGTGCCTACTATGGTTGAAAAGGGACATGCTGCTAATTACTCAAACCTTGTTATTGAGTGAAAACTTAAGGGCTAAGACCCTATCTCTAGATTTGTGGCATATTTTAAACCAACGGTTGTCTAGTAGGTAACTAAGAAACATGGGGACCTCCTTGTTACATGAATCCCTATGAGAAAGTGAAAATATTATTGATGCTATGGATTGCACCCTTGAAAGAAGGCTGGGCTTCTCTCTTCCACATGGTATAATGTAGACTCCCCTTTTGTTGTGGGTCTCATAAAACTAAGGGAAGAATGTATATATAAGGGTTAGCTCCCTTTGATGCATCTATTTTGTCTTTTCCTACTACTGCTAATACTGGGGGGAAGGGAGAAGGAATAACCAGAATAAAAACTACTCTAAGTGGTGATGCATGAAATGATTTTGATCTACTCAGTTATTCACACTTTAGACTAGAAGAGGGTAGACATACACTTTATATGATGTAAATAATAGACTGTAGGGAGATTTAACAATAGGATTAATGAAGACACACATAGAAAATGAACTTACCATAGGTGTTACAGAAAACACACTGTCTGATAACCCTTTTCTGTCTCTATGCTCTAGATGCATCAATTCCTATTAACTTGAAAAAATGGTGCTTTATCTACACTAGGTGTGTTGGTGTCAATTTGTGAAAGCTTCAAGCTAAAAATATTGGACACAGAATTGGTATACAGATACACTCAAAAGCATAACCAGTCAGATAGAGGTAAAACACATTTTTATTGATCAAGGTGAAATTTTGGTAGGGCTTCACCTTACAAAAATGAGAGATATCTTCCTCAACTGAGAGGTTACAATATATATAGCATGAAGAAGAAAACTTTAGCACCTTCCAAAACAAGTGGCCCATGCTATGTTGAATGCCTAGGAAGGAGGAAGTACACTAAAGGAACCATGTTATGGTAGTCTCAAATCTTGACTTTGGTGCTTAAATCATATTAAATGTCACTACAAAATCATGGGTCACTTTGTCTCATCCATAGCAATAACTTCTTGTGCTGATGCTTTATGTGCCACCTAGAATGGTCTAATTCATGTATGTGCTTGGCTGGGTGTATTTTTTGGAACATTCCAAATGTTGTCATATGTGTGCATGGCCATGTTTTTTATTCTCTATTTTATTCCTCTTTTCCTTTCTATTTTGTCACTTTCTGGCAATTTGAGCTCTCTCAAGCTATTCTTCTCATCTTTTGTTGGCTCCTTGGGCTCCTTTATTAATGTCTAATACATCCCATTAAAGTTGATTTATGCGGGCCTATCACCTATTTGAAAACTGATAACTATTTCACCACCTCAAATTTGATGTTTACGCACCTGTCACCGAGCATTTGAACCTCCAATGGCTAGTTCACCATGTTGAAATTGACATTCTCAGGCCCACCACCACTTTGGCAATTTCTTTGGCCTTTTGTATTTCCTTTAGCCCTTTATTATTCCTTCAACCTTTTTTAATTGAACCTTCTTGAAGGGAAGGTGTTCCTTCAACTTTGGAAAAGATCCCCTTTTGGGTTTCTGGGAGTGCCTTGCAAGGGCACTTGCCCTTCGGGCTCCCTTTTGGTCATCTCGATTCCTTCAGACATTTTTTCCAAAGGAAATATTTTCTTTGGAGTCTCATCCCTTTCTCTTCTTGAATTCCTTTGGACAAAATGTCTGAAGGAATTCCTTTAGACATTTTTCCCAAAGGAAATGTGCCTTTGGATTTTTCCTTTGTCTTTTACCTTGTATTTTTTGAAGGACCTTTTCCTTTGTTTTCCATGGATTTCCTTTGGACAAAAGTCTGAAGGAATTCTTTGCCTTGCTCACTTTTCTAAAAAAAAACTCTGCCCTCCACAAAGAAATATTTTGTCTTTAGTTATCCTTCGGGGCTTGCCAAATGGTCCCATTTGTCACTTGTATGCCCCTCGTAAGGGCACTTGTCCTTGGAGATTTGTAAAAGCCTTGCATTATTTAAAGTGGTCCATTTATTTAGCAAAAGGATTGTGCAAACCAACCTCATAAAATTAAATAAGCCTTATATCAAACTGAAAACCTGCAGGTCTTAGACCTCTCGACCCTTTTATAAGAACATGAATTATTGCAAAGGAAAAAAGGGCATTTACAATAAGGTGGATACAGTCAATATTGATGGCTCAGATATCAGGGGAAGAAGGAGACTAATTTTTTGGCCTACAAGACCAAAAATGGTCAACAAGTAGGTCATAGATTCAACATTTATCGTTGACCAATATTTGCATGTTGTTGACTAGTCATTGATTCATTTTGGATTGGCATATTAGTCTACAATTGAAGAGGTATTTTCATCATTACTTGGCAAGGTAGAACATTAGTTTTCCCTAATTGAGGTAGTAATGTAGTTTTCCTCTATTGCATTTATACACTAGATTGTGCCTCTTGTTATGGAATACTATTCATTACTTGTTGAGGATGAATAGGATTCACCACATTCTATCATTGATGTGTGACATTGGCCATTATATGATTACTTAATCCCATAGGTTGTACACTTGAGGAAATAGTTAGTTGAGGTTGGGGTGTAGAAACTCCCACCCCCTAGTATGATGACCTATTCATAAGATTAACTATAGGCACATGTTGTTGGCTAATTGTTTACATGTTAGTACCACTTTGATCAAGATTGGATGTTGTTTGCATATTGTCTACTATGGTTAGCTCACTATTCTATGTATAGGCTGAAGACACTTCTTCAATAAGAGGCATATGCATCAAGTTATCTATCAAAGTAGTTTGTATGAAAGGGTCAAAACTTGGATTCTTTTATCCAGTTAACTCTATCAACACTCATATTGAAGGAACTAGGTCAATAAGAGGTTTACTTACCATGTTCATCTGATTGAAATAATGTGATAGATTTAGGTAGGTCTGATATTCTATTTGCATTTGATTAAAGTGATCTTCCATGATTTTTTTGCCTTGATCAAATATATTGGGGTCTTGATATATTGTTTGGACTAGATCCATAGGATTGATAGAAGAAGCCTATTGATTGTAAATGATATTGTAGGGCACTCTTACTAGACTTAGTAAATTTTCATAGGGGAAATATATTAGAAACCTAGCCCCTACCTCTATGGCTCTAACCAAAATCTCATCTTTTTTATCTAACAAATGTTTCTCAAATAAAAATGGATCATATGTGGAAGTTATATTATTAGAATATGATTATTGAAGTACTATCTCATCTACTATAGGTATTTTATCTAGGTATTGTGTAATTTTTTCTTGGACTTGTTCTAAATAAGGTATTGTGTTAACTAGATAGTTAGCCAATGGATCTTGGCTTTGGGCCCCTGATTGCGTATTATAAGAGGGATAAAAATCCATATCATAAGCAATATTATCTACATAGGGGTCTTGCACCATTTTTTTTTGCACAACCACATTACTAATCCATAGATTGTACACGAGTCTACTATGAGTGTAGGAATATATGTTAGGATCCATAGTCAATGCTTTTACGATAAAAGGTCAAAGTTTTTTACAAAATCTAAAAAGGATAATGTCTAAAATAGATGATGCCCCAACTTGCTCTAGATTTTTCAAAAGGGTCAAAAGGTTTATGCAAATTTTTGTGAGGAAACAAGCTAACATGAAGTATCTAACATTTCACTATTCACACAAAGATAAGCAAGTAAATGGACCAAAAATAAAAATGCTAAACTCTAAGGTCTAAGTGTTTCAAATCAATCTAATCTAGGAATTTAAAAGTTTCTAGGTCTTTTTGCTAAATGTAGCATCACAAGATAGGCTCAAACAAGGCATGTGCTATGACTCTTGGCCAAATGGCTTCAAAAGTTAGACTTTGAAAATAGATGAGATTTTTAATCTAATGGATTTGAAACACTTCTAACAAACACTAAGCATTTGAATTTTGGACATGAACTTGATCAACTAGGTATAAGGTATGAAACAAAAGGCACTTTAGAAATATTTTACTTTCCCACAAAAACTGGTATAAAACTTGGTTCTTTTGACAAATCAACTAGACAAAAGTGAACAATATAACTATTTTGGACAAAATATCACAAAATTACACTTGGATTGGTCTAAAAATGTAGGAAAAAATTTGGAACTCTATGCAAGATGGTCTATGAAACAATAATTTAAATTATTTTGGTAGTGTAATAATGTTATACTACCCAAAATGTGTGACAAAAAGGTTTGCTTCAAAAAATATCTAAGGCAAAGATGTTTTCCTAAAATTTTGATAGCATAACACTACTTTTCTTGACTCAAAATGTGTGATGCATAGACTTAAAGTGAAAGTGTTTAGCACAATATTTCTTAAGTCTATCAAGTGATGATAATGATCATGAGTCTCTAAATGACCTTTAACCTAAATTGTAAATTACACTAAAATTCCCTCAAGTTTAGTGAAAATGGTGAACCCACTTAACATATCAACCCTATAAACTTGTAAAGGTGTAATTCTAAATTTAGATTATAAGTGAAGGACTTAAACAACATTGGTAAAGGTTTAGACACAACTGGGTAGCATAACTGCACCAAAGTGGATGATATGACTCTCAAGCTTTTGATGAACTTTTGAACAAGGCAAATTGATGATCTCACGTGGACAACATAACACCTCTTTGTTCAAAGGAAAATTTGGACTATGTATTTGGTTTGGATTTTTTGTTTACACCAATTTTTGACTCCAAACAAGACTTTAAACTAGGACAAGACCAACTAATTAATCATTCTTAGATCTTAAATAGACAAGGTTACTTGGTATGGGTAGAATATGTCAATATATGTCATTTTGAGAGGATTTTAAGTGTTCATTAAAAAGTAAATGTGCATTATATAGTAGGGTTTTCACACCCCCCTCTCTCAAATGATAGTAATCTAACATGGACTTTGAGGTGCATCTTACACCAACAATACTTCCATGGCAAGTGGTGATTTGTCTAAGATCTAATAAGTTTCCAAATGATCTAGGGGAGTCAATTGCACAATGACTTTCACACCAAATAATGCAAAAGAAAAGCATAGCTTTTAGGTCCGTATCACTTGGCTTGTTGTAAAAATGTCTAGTCATTTTTGCAACCACTACATCCTATTATTTTCTTAATGTAGTGTGATGACCAAAGTGTCACTATGTCCTATGTGCAACTCCAAAGGATCTAGATGAAGTCAATGCTGGGAGATGAAACCCTGGGTCAAAGCTTCCTTAAAGAACTTATGAGAGGTGATGAAGTCCCCCTCGCAAGCCAATTTGCATAAAAATAAAGAAATAATGAAAGTAGAAAGACTTTAGGGTCATTTTCAAGGTCACCCAAACTTTGATGAGTTTTTGGGGAGTGCTTTAGACAACTTTATTTCTAAGCCTTGGACAAGGCTACTTGCAATAGGAATGGTGATTTTGATTCCAAGGGTTCCCTAGAGGGGAAAAATAGAAGAACATACATGCAACATTCCTCTTTTTTCCAAATATAAATTTGATCTAAATAACTATTGCAAACAAGAATTGACAAGTGTGTTCAATTTTATGTCCAAAATGAAAGATTTGGTGGTCTTAATTTGATCGCTTGGTTTGAGTTAAAAAATTTGAAAACATTCACCAAAAACATATAAATTCTTTGTTAAACATCCAAACCAAGGTTCCTAATTGATTTTTAAGCATGCAAAAAGGTGATTTAAACATGTTTTGAGCAAATATCTAGATTGGTCCTGCAGCAAAAATGTTAGCATGTCCTTTAGCTTTGAAGCTCTTTTTGGTTTGAAACAATAAAATTTGGAAAAATATCTCTTGGGTCCATGTTTCTCAAAAGGGATAGTGACTGACATCAATTATTATAACCGATGATGGTTAATTTTACTAACTGATGTCAGTTACCCAATTGACATCAGTTAAGCTATGTAACTGATGTTAGTATTACCTATCGATGTTGGTTACTATGTAAAACTATGGAAAATAAAAATGGTAAAATAAAGTTAGAAAATCAAATTTTAAAAGTTTTAAGGGTCCAAATAAATATTTTATAGTTTCAAAATGATCTTCTTCAATTTTGAGATGCATCTAATCCCACTAGGCATGCCATAATGTGATCTAGGAATTTGACTCAAGAGAGGATGGTTAGTATGGTGTTAGTTCCAAAATGAAAACAAAATGAAATAAACACACTAACATCATAACATATCTAGGCCTAGACACTAGGGAGAGCTTAGATAACAAGAAAAATGACAAACACAACTAAAAAGTAAGGAATAAAACATAATAATTCCTTCACCTTCCTTCGATGCCCCAAATGCCTTTGTAGTAGTAGCTTGCTCGGTTTTATGCTCCTGCATTCCTTGGTAATGGAAGCTTGACTACCCCCATCTCTATTTGGCACCTTTGGCTTATGGCTTAGCTTGGCTTGGAATTAATTTGGCATAGTAACACTAATTTCATGAATCTTTTATAACCAATCCTACATTATAACTTTGAATTCTTAAGTCTTAGAAATGATGTGTTGAGGCCTCCTACTTATATATTTTTGCAAATGTTTAGAATCAACCTAAAAGGTCCATCTCAAAATTGAGATGTATGGTTAAGGATTAATTCAATTTTTATAATTAATTTTATAATTATCCTCATCATGACATTGGAAGAAGGGAAAATTAAGAGGTATGGAGGGAATCATGGAAGTTATTGATGAGGCATGGAGGGCATGAATCCTTATATTTGTGGCATTTATGGCCTAGGGATGTCTTCCTAAGAAATGAGGTCACGTAATGATTCAGATATTCAATATTCATTTCAAAAAATAAGTATTCAACAAGTTTCCATGGAATTTTTTATTAGGCCTTGATTTGGGTTAATTAGCTCTTAAGCATGAATAAGCACTTTGTGCACAAATTACTCAAATTCATCAAAATGCCTTGTTATTGGTCCAAAATTTGATTGGATTAGAATTGGAAGTCCATGTCAGATGCATTAGAACCATTACTCCATTTAGTATGTTACAAATAAAAAATAACAAAGGCACACATCTTATGTAAGAGATTTGATAGGAAAGATCAATCCAAAGCACCTAGGTGCAAAATTGGCATTTTGAATCGAAATGATCAAATCAAAGCTAGTTATCCCATAAATTGCATTGCCCCATTTAGGGATACCCTAACCAAAATCAGCACTTTAATATGTCAATTTCATATCATTTAGCATGTTTTAGTGTTTTTAGGCCAAATTATGCATTTTGGGTGTAAATTGGCCAAAACCCTAATTGAAGGTTATTGGTGGCCAAATTTAGGTGTCTACAACACATGTGATAGTTTGAAGAAAATTAATCACATGGGTTTGTCTATCTTGGTCCCTAGTTACTACGTGTTGAGTTTTAGATCATCTATCAAAGTACGATAGAAGTTATGCATGTTCAAAGTTGGCTCCTCAATCACATTTCACTAAGTTTCCCATACTTAGCCAAATGAACTAGACCATCATCAAGACATCATGTAAGAATGAATAGATCAATCAACTTGATTATTTTATATCTTCATTTCGAAGGAAAGTGGGACCAACAAATCAAATGGGTTCACCCCTTTTAGTCTCAAGAACGTATCTTGAAAAAATTGTGCCTCCATGACTTTTTCACTTTAAGTTATAAGACTTCAAAGTTGGACCTACAACATAAGATTTTTGTTCTAACATCAAAATAAAGCTCAAGAAAAAATCAGTATGAGATTAAATTTTATGGTCTGTGGAATTTCAAATATATCCACATGGATGTTAAATGATGTTAGCGTAAACATCAATTTTAATTAAGGCAAGTAACCATTTAGGTTTAAAAGGTTCTTAAAAGGCTTAAAGTTGGTCAAGATCTAATGATATGTGGGAGCCCTAATACTAACACATAATATCTAATGATCTATGTTATATTCAACCAAGTCAAAATATCCCCAAGTTAAATCCTTTAAAGATATACAAGTTGGACATAATCAAATGGTGTGGGATAGTCGAGCTAATGATCCAATGAAATGTAAGAAATAATAGGAAAGTGGGACCAAGGAGATCTATGGTACACATTAAATCATACATCTTGATTGGATGGTTTGAATGAATCAAACTGGACAATTAATCCAAAGATATAATGAGTTAAGGACAAGTGGCACAAGCACATTCAGTTGGCATAAAATCAATGTCTCATAGGACTCTGTGCATAGGTAGATCAATAGAGGGAATAAGAGTTAGAAAATTCAAGGGTCCAAGTCATCATTCAACAACCAATGAGTAGGATTGAGTCTCAAGACATTTTGATAAAAGTCAAGGAGATGGTTTTCAACCTAGACAAGGTAATAACAAAGGAACCAAGCTCAAAATTGTGATATGATTTGAACTAAATAGAATTTTAGGGATCAAGGGTTGTCATTAAAGCCCTATAAATATAAATAGGTCTTTTAGACCTAATATGGACCAATATTAGTAGTTTTTTAATGAAAAAGGGACCTATGTGTATATTGAGCTCTTAGTTTTTAAAAGGTTCAAATGGTAGAATAGGTTTATTTAAACCATAATAGGTTCAGAATGAGACTATACGGCCTATAAGCTTTCCATAAATAGACTAACTATAGGAAAACCAATAAAATTATTGGTTTTAAATCTATAAAGTGATTTGTGCTTAGTTATAGCTTCGATGAATAGGTACATCTAGCCACTCAAAATTGACCAAATGAGACTCTTTTAGTTCCAAGGCATAAGGGCTTAGACCTCATCAATAGACTAAGTGGAAGTAACATGGAGTCCCGAGATGATAACCTAGTGGATAGATAAGGATCAATAGAGCATTAAATTATTTTGTAAATCCATTTGAAATTATGCCTTCTTGATAAGATCCTAACTCAATAATATCCTCAAATTAGTGCTAATACATCATAAGTATTTGGTCCTTTTCCAATGCACAGTTCCCTCTCTCTCTCATTCTTTTATATAAATGCATGCTTCTAAGATTTAAAAATTATTTTGGTAATCCCTCTATTGGGCATGAATAGACTTTGCCCAGATTTGATCTTTGTAACCTCTTGAGATGAATAAAAGACTACTTTTCATATTTCTTATTCTGGTATAATGTGTCAATGTTAGATTGATTTGTATATGTGGTAGAAATCTCTTGCTTGTCAAATCTTAATCTCACATAGCTAATAGATTATATTATTTTATAGGTCATGTTTAGTGTCAAATATCATTTGATTAAAGCTAGCAAATTGATATATTGACTAGTTAATGCCTTAAATCAGGCCTCTCCATCACTTCCCTTAGGTTTTGATCATTTGATGAACCTTTTCATGAAATACTAATGCATAAATAACCATTTGGAGTTATAGATAGGATCTCATTAGTGTTTTTTATAAGTTTAGATAGATTGGATGATCAATCACATTATTGGTGCATCACCTCCTTTACATTTTTTCATGTTTTATTAACCATTTGTCTTTCCCTTTTCCTAGTTAGTTTTAGTTTAGGTGATAAATATATAAGGAAGCCAACCTTCTCCATAGGTATAATCCACTTTTAAGATACCCAAAGCCTAGGATCAATTCCATGTTGGACTAGATTTGAGTAGGAAGATCTGAACAATCTCATCCTCGGCTGGGGTGAAAATCTAGAACCCTAATAGTAACTACATAGGGGGATGGGGCATGTTGTCCATCATGGATCTCAATTAGGAAGGTTTGCTTCATGAGGTCCCTCATGGAATCAAAAATTGGTCTGTGTGTAATAAATAAATACAAGTGTCATGATATAGAATAATACAAGGAAAGATAACATACAAGCACATGAGGCATGCAAAAGATAGGCCAAGGGGCCACAATACAAGGGACATGGCCACATATCACGAAATCTAAGAATGAAGACATATAAGGACATGTTAAAATATCTAGATATAAAAGTAGGAAAAACACACAAGGGACATGGGCACATGTCCAAGGCATACAAATAAAGAAATGGCACAGAGCCAAAGAATAATGGCATATTGAAATGACCTAAAAATGGAAGAAAAATAAGAAACACAATCAAGTCTAATATAAGAAAACTAAAAATGAAAGCAACATATATAACCATGTACTACAAATCTATGTGGATGTTAGGATGCATATATACTAAGTCTAACTAGTGATAGTTGGAAAAAAATCTGAGAAATAAGGAGTAATGATCAATATCAAGATAAATCAATGTATAAACTAGAATGTATAGTATGCAAATATAAAACCTAGTTATATAAACTATGTAAGAGATGCCCCAAGTGGGAATATGTATAAAATTAGATTGATGTAAATGCCCCTAATGGGTAGATGATAGCTACTTTAGATCAATGTAGTGGACTAAGATCCTATTTGGAAGCAACAAGAACTTGACAAGAACAAGTGAAGCATATGTGTATGATAAAATTGACTATACTAGGATAGCTAGCAATATGCAACATCTAGAAAGTAGTATAAATTCAAAAATAATAATGCATAAAATTTATAAAATATATATTTTTGAAAATTTTGAATGTTTTTGTATTGTAACATTTTATATGATTTTTGTGTTTTTTGAGTATAAGTTATGTACAAGGAAATGAAAATAAACTATTAAAAGGAGCAAGAGAGATAAGGAATTATGTACAAGGGTAGGAACCATACTAATTGATGAGTCTTATGGGAGACACACTATCATTGTGACCTATGTTAAATAGGGGAACTATGATTGTGCTTGCAATGTGAAAGGGAAATTATGAGACCATGATCTACTATGTTGTATAATCTGAGTTTGAATCTACCTATATAGTGATGTTAAGATGGTGTGGTACTGACTATGATTCCTTGTGAACTATAGGGTTCTTAGGGACCCATCTAGTAGAAGTAAAAGTTATAGGTGATATAAGTCCCCTAATGTTGAAAACCCCTAGAACCCAATATAACTAATCTTGATGAAAAATAAGTATAAGAAGGTCCTCTATAATCTATGATGTATTTATGATGTAAGAGTCTCTTTAGTAATGTCTTCATCAGAGACTATGAGTATGTGTAGATACCATAGGAGTAGACCTGATTTGCATTAATGACTTTGTTAAACACTATGATGTATGCATAGGAGCTATACTCTCTACTATAACTAATAGATGTGTGATATCTATTAATGGTGTTATAACTATAACTAGTGTCTATGCTAGAAGTGTGACTAGAATTTATGCTAGAATTATTTATGGGATGGGTAGAGGATACTCATATGGGACACCCTTAACCTTAACCACTTGATTAGCTTGCATATACTTTAGGCATCAATGTAATGTAGATGGGATGCTTCAGAGCTATTTAACCATGGGTTTCGTAATAATATATTGAATACACCTTCACTAGGTACTACTAGGAATTGAGTGGCTATGTGTGCTACTCCAACCTATAATAAAATCAAAATATCCCTAATGGAGCTCTGAATGTGGTCACTAAAACCACTAATAATTGTATATGTGGGGATTATATCTTTCACTATGTATCCCAAGTTTGTAATAGTGGCATGGTACACAGGTTTATGGTTGATCCATTACCAACTAAAAAACTATGAATACGATAGTGGTCTATGTATGCTTGTATGAAAAGTGCATGTAAATATATGTTATCATCCTCAATATCATGCTCTAGAAAGGTGATAAATGGTCTAGGTGGCATTATAGTATGATACATGACAATACTGCTATGTAGTGGATGTGTCTCCTCTGTAAATATGTTATAGGAATTCGGTGGTGGATGTGCTTGGTATGTATATTGAACACCTGATGTACCCCCTACCTCATTAAATATATTCTTTGGGAGATGATCTAAAAATATATTTAGTGCCTTAGCCTCTGTTTGTTGTTATTTTAGTGCCTCTATGAGTACACCCACATTAGTAATGTTATACTCAATGAGATCTTGTATCTTGTTCTTTAGGCTAATGCATATGTTTGTCATTTGGCTTGGTTCCCTATGATACTCATAGAATGCATTAGAATAATAACTCTTTGGAAGAGGCCATGTCATATCAACCTCTTTAATGGGAGGGAGATATATGACATTACATTCTAATAGTTGTTATAAAACATGTGTTGATGACTCTAGAAGATTATTGAAGACTCTACACTGAGGAGAATATAAAACCAATATGGAAAAAGCCTCAAAATTTGTGTTGATTATGTCCTTTTGATCACTTTGTTGTATGTGTACCTTACCTTATATGGAGGTTTATTTGAACTGTTAATATTTGATTCTGATCAATTTATATACTTGAGTTTTCCCATTGAAGAGAATTTAACCTCTCTTTCCTTCATTATGTGGAATATATTGGTAAATGTAGTAAACTTATTGAACAAGATAGATTCATGTAATTCTAGTAGTAGACTCTATTTAAATATATCTTAAAGCTCTATATTTTCCATGGGGTTAGTGAATTTGGATAATAGTTTCTTGTATCATAAGACATAATTGATGATAGTCTCATTTAAATTTTGTTTTAATTGTGCCACTTGTGCATATGATATATTATCACTTCAATGTTGATAGAGAAGTGTGCTAGGAACATATTATCTAAAATATTGAATGTCATGATAGATTAATTTGTCAAATCATAAAACCACTTTAGGGCATAATTTTTGAGACCATGTGTAAACAACTTTGTAATAAGCCAATCATTGGACACATAGTCCAAGAATCTTTCATGAAAGGCTCGAAGGTGATACTTTGCATCACCCTTGCCATCATATAATGTAAGCTTGGGTGCCATAAAATTAGATGGAAAAGGAGTTGATTCTATGTGATGTTCTAAAGGTGTATGCAAGATAATTTTAGAATCCAATGCATGTGATGGCCTAGCCTTTCCCTTATCAAGATGTAACACCTTAGACTGTAGAGTAAGAACATCATGCATACTAGATTTTACATCTAGAGTGGAAGAAATAGCCATAAATGGTGTAGCAATCATTGATGGTTAAATAACAATCTTGGGTTGTGCTATATGAGTTGGTTAAGTTAGAACCACCGAAGGTGTAACAACATTATTAACTAGAGGGGTTGAATATTGACCATTATTTGTCTTAATATTGATTTATTATATGACCTATAAAATCTATCCATGATCAATAGCTTATTCTATAATTCTATCTTTAAATCCTTCTAATACCTCATCTTTGTTCATAATTATGTCATTATTGTTAATTGGAGGTAGTGTGTCCTAATTATCAATGTGGACCTCATCTTGTTCATGGTTGTATTGTTCATGTTCAGATGCATTGTCATTAAATTCCACATAATCAAGATGTGAAGGATTAATATCTATATTTTTAATAGTTTCCTTATCCTTTTTATATGTTTGGATATTAGGAATTTAAATATGTTCTATAATATTACAAGCTAGTCTAACATGTATTCTTAATAGAAGAGAGAGAACTTTTTTAGATGGTATATAGTAAAGAAATTAAAATATAGATAATAAAATAGAATGTAGTATTCTAAAAAATTAATAGTAGTAAAAGGAAATAGGAGAAAAAGGATATGAACCCCAAGAACATCTAGGGTTAGGAATTGTGAATCTAGGTTTTCTTTACACCAATTTAAATTATATGTAAAATACATTGAAACCCTAATGTAAAATTTATTTTAATTAGATAATTTATATTAAAAAAAATCATAAAATTAAAGTATGTATCCCTAAATTATTACACAAAAATTTGGATTAATGAAATCTAAGATTTTAAGCAATATTCGAAGTAAGACGGGGTCACCAAATGATTTAACCTTTTAGGGTTTAATATGTAAATCCTATGTTTAGATTAATGGGATGAGTTGTCTAAATTAGTTACATATATTGCAATAATTAAAAATTTATTTATTATGAAATTTTACCTTATTTGACTTTATAATAATAGTAATAAATAGGCATAAATATATACTTATCTGCAGAGTGACTATCATGGATGTTTTGGGTTATGAAAATTGGGTTCTAGACATTTTTGATTGTCATCAACAAGATTATAGAATTTGTCTGCTCATTAGACATTATCACCCCATATAGATATTATTGTCATGTTTATAGAGTGTCCTCAAAGTGGTAGTAATTTCCCCTTTATAAGACTATTCCTATTTTCTAGGAGTACCTATGCTTGTGTTTTTAGGTCTTATTCATGTGCACAGAAAATCTAGAACTTTATCTTGTGCTAGTACTCTGAAGAGGGATCAAGCCCAATGTAGTTCTCTCACATAGTGCTTGATGTAAGTGAAAGTGACTGCTATAATGAGATTTGACTTGTATTCCTTAAATGCTCTTGAGATTTAAAGTATTTGAAAACTAGGCTTAAGGCTATTGTAAATGGTAGAATGTAGAAGTAGGGAAGAATAAGGATCAAATACATTAATTTTACTCAACTTGTCTTTGGTTTGAATGCGATTTTGTATCTAATTTACATCTATTGTATAAATTTCAATTAGACTTGTATTTATATAGATATGTACCTTGTGTGGATAAGAAAATATGCTTAGTCTGACCTTAGGAGGAGCACATGTTTGAAAAAGTATCAATTGGTGGATTTATGGCTAAGGACAATAGTGCCTAGTTGGGGACACTAGCTCCATGTGGCTTTAGTTTACAAAATGTGGTGATAATGTGCACTTATCAAACTACTAGAAAAACTAGGTTTGGATATGAGAAGACAACCCTCGGATTACATTTTGGTTGAATGTAGGTGACTATAGTATGCTTAATGACTAGAAAAGTGTGTCCAAGGATCTAGGATAGGTCTAGGGATAAGAAAGTAATATGTTAACACAAGAGACACTCTTAGCATCCAATTAACACTTCTAGGCTATTACACCTTACAATATTTTGTAAAAGTGTTTCAAATTGATTATGATACAAGCATATTAATTATAAGAATGATGTTAAAGTAGGAGTGTAGGATCATTGCTTATTTTAGTGATAATTTGAATGAATCTAAGATGAATTATTTGGTCTATGACCAAGAATTATATGCAATGGTACAAGATGCCAAGAAGTGTCATCACTACTTATTATCAAAAGAGTTATTTTTATACATAAACAATCATGCTTTATTGTTCATAAACAACCATGGTAAGATAAATAGATGACACATGAAATGGTTGTTATTTTTTCCAATATATTTTATTATTTTGAACACATAAGTGCAAATTTTAATAAGGTATTGGATGCCTTGAGTAGAAGATCTCTTATAGTTAATGATCTAAAGGTGGAAGTCATCAGATTTGAATCAATGACATAATTTTATGAAGAAGACTTGGATTTTTGAGATGTATGGACAACATGTATGAATCCAAAAAACACAAAAAAAAATCCATGGTTAGAGTATATGATTCAATATCTATTGTTTCCAAGTGGAAATAATTTATGTATACCTCAAGGTTCTATGAGAGAGAATGTATTGAACTAAAAATATAGTGGAGATCTAGATAATCATTTTGGGTATGATAAGGATTTTGCACAATTGAGTGATAAATATTATTGACCATAGATGAATATAGTTGTGAATAATTTTGTGCATAAGTGTAGATTTTTCAAACATGTTAAGGTAAAAACTCATAAGATTGGTTTGTATCATCCATTTTCTATTGTTGATAAACCATGGGATGCATTGAGCATGGACTTTTTTCTTCAATCTCCAAGAAAGTAATGAGATAATGATTCTATATTTTTTTGTTGATAGATTTTATAAGATGTCTTACTTTATAGCATATAATAAGACTAGTGATGCAACACATATTGTAAATTTGTTTTCAAGAATTTATGATATTTCATGGGTTGTCAAGGATTATTGTATCAGATACATATATAAAGTTTGTTGAGAAATTTTAGAAGAAAATATAGAAGATGTTGGGAATAAGGTGTTTCAATAAAATTGTGTCTATTTAAAGTCTAAAGAAAATTAGATAATAAGGATAGGGATAGCTGATTAGAATGAACCTGGATTAGTTTGTGCATCATATCCAGACATTATGAGCACTCCTCTTTGGTTGGGGAGGACTGCCTAAAAGTAAGAAAGCACTACCACAAAAATGTTTTTTATTAGATATATAATTGGGATACCAAACTTCACACTTGTTACGGGAAGTGTCAAACTTCCTTAGAAATGACAGTCTACTTTTGAGAAATAGAAGAGTAATGAATAATAAAGAGAGCAGAAAAGAGAGAGTAAAATAGAGATTATTTTACCATTATTCACAACTTGAGTGCAATAGAAACTAACAAAATGTAGGTGGTATATTCATTTTATATTTTGGAAGTTATTTGGGTAGGTTTTAAAAGGGTTATTGAAAATCCACAGTTGTCGATGTTGGTTAGGTTGTCGAGGTCAGTGAGCAAGTGTGAATGATATTGGTTAGACTGTTTATGTTGATAGGGGCAACAATTTCCTAGGATCTTGAAAAAGGCTTTTCTGGTTCTTAGAAATGGTTTTGGTTAGGTCTAGAAGGTTGGGGAGATTTGTGAGAGATGAAGTATTATGTGGATGTATCTAGTCAAAGGTTTGGTGTGTTGGAATAAGGGGAAACAAGTGAGGAAGCTTTATAACTCCTTCACAAGGATTCAATCAAGAATGTATAAAATAATAAATAGTAGATATAAAGTGATTATAAAGTAACTACTTAAAGACTTATATAATAAGTGATGTACTTAGTTATGGAGGTGATTGAATTATAAGTGCTAGATGGATGGCTCTTATTTGGCTTGCCAAACCAATGCCTTGAATAGAGAAAATAGGCATGTGATGCTAGTTCTCAAGAGATTGGTTCCTAATTTGGATTGATTTATGCAAGGTAATAGTAAGCCAAGATGTGGAAAGTTGGATGCCAAAACACTGTATGTGAATAAAAATAAAAATTCTTGATTTTTTCTAACCTTAAGATTAGTTTGGATTTTGGCTTAAATAACTAACATCAATGATCCCACAAACATTGGCCATGGGTTGATCAACATCAATAGTATGAGAATAGGTAAAAGGGATATTTTTATCTTATTTTCTATTCTTTCTCATGCCAAGTGTGGTATTCATTAGGAAACGATAGAAACGGGAGGATAAGAAGGATGTCATTGGTTAGGAATTTATTTTTAGGGTGAGAACAAGTCATGAGTAGTTAGGATAAGGGGACTGTGTTAATGTGACTTAAAGTGTAAAAATTAGTCTTAGTATGAGGTGGCCAGGTAAGGTGGCATAAGTGGTTTTTAATTAACTTAATTAAATATTTTAAATTAATAAAATGTGTGACAGGTAAAAGCATGGGTTAGGAAGGCTAATTATTATTGAAAAGGGACTCAAGGGAGGTTTCAACAGAGGGAGGTATAGTGTGACAAAATTTTGGTGTCTACATTTTTCCCTTTTTGTCTTGTAATTTACAATGACAAGTTGCAAGACAAAAATAGGAGTTAGATGCTCCAGGTATTGGATGAGGTATCCTCCCCAAGACAAGAATCGATGGAGGAGAAACAAGAATTAGGTACCAATTTGATAAGAAGTGATTTCGGTGAGTGGAGAAGAACATGGTATCATGGTTTGTACATATACTATTATGAGTTATAGTTGATAAAATCCAAAATAGGTTAGGTGAAGGAAGAATTGAATAGAAATAACCAAAGTACAACTTGTAAGTGATAGATGATAAGGTTAAAATAATCAAAGTTATAACTCTAATGATCTATGTGTGCCAAGTAATTAAGATAAGAAGTGCTTTTGGGAAACACAAAAGGTTTTAGGTGATAGGATGATCTTGTTCACCATCCAAAATACCAAATATACATGTATGTGTACAATAGCCAACTATAGTGTACTAACATAAGTGGATAAGACAAGGTTGGTGTAAGAGGGTCAATGATCGAGGAGATAGTCATGATATTTAGTCATAGTCATCATGGGTGAAGATTTAAGTGATCTCCAAGGGTGGTTGTCATGGTTGGATAGATATAAGTGATCTTGAAGTTGGTTTCCATGGTTAGGGAGATATATATGATCTCTAAGTTGCCCTAGATTAGTGGTATAGTCTAAAATATTATGGTTGTTAGTGGAAACTCTAATGCAAGGGTGCTGACATTGGTTATGTCACCAATATCGATAGGAAATAGTGTTGACATTAGAGGCATAGGTTAAAGTTATTGACATCAATGAGAAATAGTGTTGATGTTGGTAGATTAGGTCAAGGATGTTGACATTGGTGGGTGACCAAACCTAAAAAAATGGGTTTGATGGCCTATCAAAACTCATTTACAACATTTGATTAGAGAAAAAAATGCTCTAAGTGTGAGTGAGATGGTAGAGCAATGAAGGGGCCCAGCTAGAGGTGCACCACTACAAGTGATATATATTCTATCGAGGAGGAGATGGAGAGATGAGGTAAAAGCCCCTTTAATTTGATTTTGAATTTGAGTTTATTAGTTTGATTTTGTTAGGCTAATTTTGAAGTTAGGGGGAAAGAGTGATAGTAGAGGGGTAGGGAATGAGGGGAGGGTAGGTTTAGATGAATATGGGAGGGTTTGTGGGTAGGTTTTAGGTTAAAATTTAATGTTAATAGATGGGTCATTCAGCCCTAGCACCAAACTAGTCATTGATGTTAGTGGGATCCACTGACATCAGTTGATATGGTGCTAATGTCAGTAGGGCTCTGTCAACATTGGCTAACACCAAGCACTGATGTAAGCATTCAAAATTGACATTGATGACCCTGAAAAACCCAAAATAGGAGAAAAGGTTAATTTTGGATCCCTAATTGGAGTAGTCAACAAGCCTAATGGTTGATCTAATCTCAGATGATCTCATGTCAACTGAGTGCTACCTACATAGCCCAATTGAGGGCCTTAGGCCAATGTAGTTCTCCCAGTGCATAGGGAAAAATATTGAAGATATGGTTAAAAGTGTACTAAGGGAAATGGTTAAGAAAAGGTAGCCTAAAATAGGTGATCTAAAAACTAAAAATATAAGTGTCGCAAAATCAAATAACACTTATCACTTTTCTAAGATCTACTTAATTTATAGACTTTTCCTTTTAATTTTGTATAAAGAAAGTAAAACTAGAATTAAAATGAAGATCAGAATTAAAATAAATATTAGAGAAAATCAAAAGAATTCACCAACAAATTGATAACGGAGTTTGGCTTCAATAGCCTACATCTCTGGGTTCGTTCAAAGTGAAGACTATTTCTATTAATTTTGTGCAACAAATGGATTAAAAAATCAATACAAGTCTTCAATTCACCTTCTTTGATCTTTGCTTGCCTGTAATGATATCTCTCAGACCTAAAAATAATGGCCTAAGGTTGTATAAGGCTTAATTAGTTCTATAACCTTCTTAATTATTTTACACAGTCAGCTGATTATTACCCTTCAAATGGAATTTCATTCCTTATATAACACTTTGAAGTCTGTGGTTCAAGAAGTCAAAGCTTATCAATTTTGTGCAATAGGTGCATGGTTCAAACCATTGGCCTTCTCTTTTGGCACTTTTGGGCTTATCTTTATCTCACATTTGCTATTTGGGAATAGGTTCAAGTCTTTTTTAAGGTTGGCGGCCTCCTTGTAAGATGTTGACATCCCTTTTGAAGGAGACTTAGGTGTAAGTCTTAGATAAACACCTAACTTAGGCTAGTATTGGAGATTCCATCATATTTAAATGGTAGAGGTGGATGATGTGGCAGTTTAAGTTGACGGTTTGTGGTTATGTCATGTGTTGGTTTGAGAATTCTTATTACAAAGCATTAAATATATATCCCACATTGATGGGGTTTGAGTAAACTTTGTGAGTTAAATACAATGGTGCAAAAAATATCATATGAACTATAAGAGGCAAAGGCACCCCTCCACAAGATTGTGCTGACCCTCACTAAGGGCCCCCAGTGAGTAAATAGTGGGGCCCATAGATCCTCATATGACTACCTATCAAAGACTGGAGGCTAAAACAAACACCAAACCAATTTTTTTTGCACAAATTCATATTTCCATATGTTAAATGGTTATTGGACCACTTGGTGTATTTGAACAATGCCACATCACTTTTTGACACCCGTTATTCCCCTGTTACAAGAATACTTCATCAAGATATATCTCAAGCAACTGGACTCTATTTTGCATTCTGGAAGAAGTTCCAAAAAGCTCTCAATGAATTCATTGATGTACAAATGGTTTGACTAGAATTTGAAGACTTTTTAAAATGGAACGGTACATGGATCCACCTAGATCACTCCTCCCCACTGGGAAATTTTGGACATTCAAAAGTTGAAATTAATTGGTAATGAGGTGAGGGTATTTCTCCCTCACCCTTCTGGCTTCCATCCATTTGGCCTTATTTGGGTGCATCCCTTTTAGACCAACATGAAGATATTCAACATCACCTCTTCATGAAGTCTGTACATTACTATCAAGAATAATATCTTCCTACAATTCTGTTAGATATTCAGGAGCAAAATCATCAACAAAAGGAATGGATACACTTTCATCATGATCAATAATCATTGGAGGCTCATACAATTTTAGATTTTCCACGTTTACAACTGAATAAATCTGCATGTAAGATGGTAAATATAACCAAAAAGAATTTGTACCAATTTTTTCCATAATCTGAAAAGGACCATACCAATTTGGTTTCAACTTTTTACCTTCACCTGTCAATCTTTCCTTATTGATGTGAAGCCATAACATATCACTTACAAAAAATTAGTGATCAATACAATGTTTGTCATGTCTGGCTTTATACTTGGCTCGAATTTTCTCCAATTGAGTATGACCAGTCTAAAGTATGAGTTGTATTTGTTCAATGAACTTCTTAGCTTGAATGACTTTTTTTGGTTCACCAACAGCTATATCCTATCCATAGCAAACATCTAGAGGAGATTTAGGCAAGTATCTATAACAAACTTCAAATGGAGATTTCATAGTATAAGAATGAAGTTCCTAGTTATATGCATGTTATATGTAACACAATTATTCATCCCATAACTTTGGATGTTTATTGCTATAACCCCTAAGCAAATGTACCATAGTTTGGTTCACAACCTTTAATTTAGTGTCAATTAGTCCCCACAAAGTTGACCAAAAATCCCCAATAAATTGAGAATCCCGATAAAAAATAATTGTAGGCAGACCAAAATGAACCCATACATGTTTAAAGAATAAGTGTTCAGTGCTTTCCCTAGTAATTTTCTTAGTGTAAGGAATCAAAACATACATCTTGCTAAATCTATCCAAAACCACATATAAATAGTCATGTTCTCTTTGTGTCATAAGCAAACCCCCCACAAAATCCATGGAGATACTTTTCCAGGGGCAAGTAGGAATAGGTAGAGGAGTGTAAAGTCCTAGTTTCCTATTACTAGGTTTGCTTGTGGCACAAAGAGTACATCCCTTAATATATTTGGGAACAGTTTCCTGCATATGGGGCTAGTAACAATACATTTTTAAATGTGCAACCATTTTAACAACTCCAAAATGACCAAAAATAAGAGAAGTATGTGCTTCTCTAATCATGTACACCCTCTCATTTTCAGGAATACAAAGTTTACCCAAATGATACAAAAGATGATTGTGTACATGATAGTCTAATTCCTCTACTTGTCTACTACTCACCAAGTCTTTATAGACATCTTGAAAATCAAGATAATTAACATACTGTTCTTTATAACTTTCATGAGACAAAGAACCATTTTGTAAAAGAATAGATGCATCAACCATAGGAGGCCTAGATAGCATATCTACAACCTTATTCTGAATACCTTTTTTATACTTAATCACAAGATGAAATTGTTGTAAGAAACCCATCTAATGAAAATTTCTAGATTATTGAAATTTGGTTTGTGATTGGAGATACTGTAAGGTCTGATGATCTATATGTATTATTATTTCCTTGCCCATTAAGTAGTGTTTCCATTTTTTAATAGAGGACCTAGTGCTTAAAATATAGGTCATCAAGTCAAGGGTTAGGGATATAAGTCATGATGCTTAGAGTTGTGATACGCAATTGGGCTTAAGGTGGAGAGAGAGAGGTAGGGAGGTCTAAGGTGCAGATGGGAGATCAGGTTAGATAGTTAGGTGGGTATATGGGTGAGTTAACCTCACAAGACCCCATGTCAATTGAGTGATACCTACATAGCCTAATTGATGGCCTTAGGGTAATATATTTCTCCCAATGAGAAGGGAAAAAGGTGGTGGTAGGTTATATGAGAAATTATATGACTTGAGGTGTGTATGTATGGATCCAGGATAGGTAGGAGTTAACATTATGATATCACTTATTGATTCTACTAATGTGGATGAGGAGGTATGTCACCCTATATGAGTGGTAGCACATGGAAACCATAGGTTTAGGGGGAGTGTGATGATATTGTAAAGTTTCATGAGATGTGAGTTTGATGATAACATTGATCAAAAGGTGGGATTACACTACTAACACCTTCTATGTACCAACTAGAGAATTGGCACTGACCCAGGAAGATGTGTATAGGATTTTATGGTTACCACTATAGGGTGATTAATCTTCTCATGTTTAAGAGAGAAGCATGATATTCACATGGTGACATTATTTGGAGAGGATGTTAGAGAGGTGACCTATCACCTAGCGAGCTTTGCCTATGAGCCACTATACATTACTGATGAGGAGCAACATCAGCTAAGCACCTTGATGATGATTGGGATTACATTTTATGAACTAATAGATGTAGTGGTGGGAGATTTCCTATTATATTGATAGGTTTTTTGGCACAGATGATTGAGTAGTAGACTGTATTCACATGAGGACCAGATTTTTTAACATAGTTATATAGAGAGCTATGGGGGTTGATATTGTGATGATGATATAGTTTGTGTGTCAAAGATTTGATCCATTATTGGGCATACAATCATATCATGGTGACATGATCATTGAGGTTACCTACCATGATTGTAGCTAGTTTCAGGGTTGGTTTTAGATGATGGAGAGATGGTATGGACCAGACCTGAGTAGATGGCATAGTGTGATATATTGATCATTAAAAGTGCATGATAGAGGTATTTATCCCTATAGATATTGTTTGGAGACCTTACTTGACATACCCTACATTTAAAGGATAGGTAAAGTAACTTGTTGGCTTATAGATCACATTATGGGTTAGAAGGAGATGAGTTAGTAAGCTAGAGATGGTACCCATGGCACAGGTCAGGAGATAGTTTGACTTGCTATAGGATGCACCTCCTATATTCCCTTCACATAGGAAGGATGATATAAAGGCACCAATATCCTTGCCTAAAGAGATAGATGGGCCATATTTTGAGGAGCTACCAATAGGGCTAGGTGTAGTAGATCTTGGATTCATAATGACATATCTTGTTTGGTGGATAGGTTTACATCTTATGGTTTAGGTTAGGAGGCCACCAATATATTTATAGGGGTTGATGAGAGAGATATATTTGTAGCTATATAGGATCAAGATGTAGTGATACAGGCATAGGATGCAGTAGTATAGACCCAAGATGTGGTAGTGTAGGCTCAAGATGTAGCTCAGGCATAGGTATTAGTTTTATAAGGATAGGTGGTGGCATTATAGGGCTAGGTTAGGGAATTATAGGGCCAAGTTAGGGTACCATAGGGTTGGTTTATTACACTGATAATAGAAAGGGATAGTTTGTGAGTAGCATGTCAGGCTACTCCTCCTCCACCATAGGGACTACTATAGGTCTGACCTTTAACATGTGTGATGGGACCACCATAGACTATATCTCTAGTGAGGTATAACACTACCCTTGATGAGATTGCTTATTATGAGAGGGCCATCAGGGAGTTCTCATATATTTAGAGGTATTATAAATTTAGAGAGTAGGAGAGATTGATGATATGTGCCATGACTTCTATCTCATGTAGATGTAGACAGGTAGAGAGTGGTGATGACACTACTTCTTCATGACCACATGTATAGCCTTGAGGACTCTAAGTGCCATATTTTGTTATTATTATATATTTTGTATGCATACTAGCCTATGAGCCAAAGATAAGAGATGTATATTTGTACGTAGAGATGATATTGTGATGATGTATTGATGTATATTTACGTTGAGCATATATATATATATATATATATATATATATGAGATGTGTTATTGTGATTTTGAGATGAATTTATTGTGATAGTGATGATGATGTCGATGTAGATGGTTATTTTAATGTTATGTTAATTTTATGTTAATGCTGAGCATGTTAGTTGAGTTAGACTAGCATTTCCCATATGTGTGATGGTATATGCATAGTTGATTTGTTGGCTTCATCTTAGCATTTTTTCATATTTGTTATGGTGTATTCTTAAAGTGGATAGGTTTCTTATGTTATTGTTTGTATGAAGTTTTCATCTCAGTAGAGAGATTGACATTTGACTTTGATGGGAAATAAAGAGGCATAATGCTCGTGTACTAGCAAAGACCATAATCATAACATAAATAGGCTTAGAAATATGAGCCTCTTTCATGCTTTGCATCATTTGACCATTTTGTTTGTTAGAGAAGCATTGTGTTCACCTTGTGTTAAGTAAGTTCAAAGTCCCTTGAAATAGTATGAGGGAAAAAGGTAAAATGAGTGAAAGTGGTTGGGTAGCGTAACCTTTGAAGTAGGGATGATATGCCCTTACTATGGGTGACTTGAGAGATGCTATAGGCAATTCCATAACTTAAAGTTTTTTTTGTGTACATTGATCAATGCGGGAAGCCTCCAATGGGATGTTGTTTGTGTTGAGGTCATATGCAATTGATCAATATGAGAAGCTTTTTATTTCTATTTCCCTTTGATAACAAAGCTTGGCCTAGCCATCATTCAAGGGAGTGGTATAAGTGTTTATTTTTGAGTTTAAATAGTTGTCCTTCAAGGGAGTAGTCTATTGATAGTAGCAAAGAGAAGTTACATAGCTATCCTTCAAAGGAGTAATCTACATTGAGAATCATGGCTTGAGAGATTATAAGTTGTCTACATATCCCTTTTTTTTACTTTTAGTCATAGACAAGACTATAGAGGCTTAGGATTTTTTAATTTGAAGGAAAAACCATAGCACATTGTAAGTTAACTAATTGTGTAAGATTAAGGGTTAAGAGGAAGGGAGATGAATACAATAGGGGTGCTCAAGGGATGAGCTCAAGAAAAAAATGAGGTGAAGCATTACTTGGTTAAAAAAGGAATGGTCGTAGGTGTAAGGCATTTAAAGTCTCATGTTCTAGCATTCCTTCGAGAGAAGACAAGTGATAAGTTCTAGATCCATACTTGTGAGTTATGATATAGGGTCCAAGCCAATTAGGATGAAACTTACCCCATTTACTTTTCTCCATTTTCATCACATGTTGATTTTATTTTAAGATGAGATATCCAATATTGAAATATCACTCTTTGAGGTTTTTATTGTAAGCACATTTGATACGCTCTTGATAGATTTGGAGGTGATTGAGGGATATGAGATGGAATTCATCAAGCAACTTGAATTGAGCCAAATTTTCTTGGTGAAAGTCATAATTAGTATGTCTTTTAGAGAAATGTGAAGGAATCTGAACCACAAGAGGCAAAAAAACCTCTATCCCATGCACCAAGGAAAAAGGCATAGCACTCATAGGGGTTCAAATGCTATTGTGATAAGTCCATAAAGTAAAGGGAATGTGTGTGTGCCAATACTTGCCCATATCATTGACTACCTTTATGAGAATTTTGGTCAATGTTTTGTTAAAAGCTTTTACTTATCCATTTACCTATGGATAGTATGGTGATGAGAAGCTTAATTTGATTCTAAATGTATCAAAAAAACTTAGGAAAGCCTTGTTTTTGAAAGATTTACCATTATATTTTATAATTTTATGTGGGACACCAAAATGATAGATGATGTGATGGTTGATAAAGTCAATAATTTTGTCAACCTTAGTGGAGATGAGAAGAATGACCTTGACCCACTTTGTGAAGTATTTAATGGAAGTAATGATAAAATGGTGATGAAGGGATGAATGAGGGTTAATCTCACCAATTAGATCCATGCCCCATTGGGAGAAGGGCCAAAATTCTTTAGTGACTTGTAATGCATGACTTGGAATGTGAAGGAGGTTAGTGTGTTGTTGAAATTTGACATAATGTTAAACATAATCACCATAGTCTTGATAGAGTGTTGGATAATAATAGTGGAGTTGAAGGATATGTTTGGCAATTACATGGCCATTAAAATGTCCACCACAAATCCCATCATGGACTTCCTTAAAAGTGAAAAGATTCTCAGTACTAGTGAGGCATCTAAGGAGGAGACCATCAAAACCTCACTTGTAGAGAATTCTGCCTAGCATAGTGTAATGAGCGGCACATTTTATGAAGGCACGTCTCCTATTATTGAAGAGATAAAAAGGGGTAATAGAAAGGGAAAGATAATATATGAGTTACTTGTACCATAAGTCATTTGGGTTGGATGTTACATTTCTAATAAATAGGATGTTAGTTGATACATATGAGGGTAATGTTAAGTGATGTACGGTGACATATATTTTTGAGGAAGAGGGTGAAGAGGGTATGTGTGAAGCAAGTGAAACCATTATGTCAACAAACTTGTTTTTAGATCAAGGAACAATTTATAAGAGATAAGAGTCAAATGATCCCAATAACATATCTACATGATTTTTATACCATTATAGAATTTCATTTTTGCATAGGTAGGAACCATTAACCTAATTAACCACTAGCTAAGAATCACCAAAAATGGTTACGGATTTGATACCCAAGAAGATAGTTGTTTGAAATGCTAAGATCAAAGCCTCATAGTAAACCATATGTTAGTACATTCAAAATATAATTTAAATGACAAACGCATAGGCTCACCATCTAGAGGAATAATAATTACCCCCACCATATTGACATTTAGACTTGTCAAAGAACATCATCATTTCATAGGAGATGTCATCAATGGAGAGTGTTATGATGTATTCGTCAGGGAATTTGAGGTTTGAAGGTTGGTTTTCAGGTAAGGGGTGGTAGCTAACTAGTCAGTGATTGTTTATCCCTTGATAGACTTTTGTTAGATAAAATCTAATTCAAATTCAGTAAGGATTATGAGCCATCGAGCTACAAATTGGTTGTGATATGGCTTGGAATGTATGTATTTAAGGGGATCAGTATGGGTGACTACATAGGTTTTGTGATTTAGGAGATAATGGTGGATCTTGGAGGCTAAAAAGACCAATGTGAGGCAAATCTTTTTGATATTGGTATATTGAGTCTCATAATCAATAATTGTGCATCTTATATAGTAAACCACCAGTTCTCGATGGTGATCATCTTGATGTGTAATCATAGCACCTAGAGAATGGTTTGTTGTAGAGATGTAAAGGTAGAAAGGTTGATTTTCCTTAGGTGGAATAAGAACTAATGGGGGAAAGGAGATATTTGTTGAATGCATCAAAATCTTCCTAAAATCTATATTCCAATGGAAGGAGACTTCTTTTTTGAGGAGATGGTGAAAGGGTTAGCAACGATCTGAAAACTAGGAGATGAAGTGGTGGATTGACTGAAGTTTGCCTTGCAAGCTACAAAGTTATTTTATATTAGTAGGTGGAGGCATCTCTAGTATTGATCTAACCTTAACAAGGCTGAATTCAATACCACTGAGAGAAATAATAAATCCTAAGAGCTTACTAGAAAGGACACCAAAGACACATTTCTTTGGGTTTAGTTGAATGTTATAGTGGAGGAGATGAATAAATATGATTTTGAGAATCGTCAAGTGATCTTGGAATAGTTTATACTTTCTAAGTAAGTCATCCATGTAATCTTCCATAATTTTGTGTAGGAAATCAAGGAAGATGTAAGTCATAACATGTTCGTAAGTGGCACCATTGTTATTTAGACCAAAAGGCATGATTTGATAACAAAAACTCCCCCATGGGGTAATGAAGGTTGTCTTGTGTTGATCTTCAAGAGAAATAAGTATTTGATTATATCTAAAGAACCCATCCATAAGTGATAATATCTCATGGCTAGCTGTTAGATCAACAAGTTGGTCAATACTGGGCAATGAGAAGGCATCTTTTAGATAAGCCAGGTTTAAGTCATAATAGTTGATAAAAATATGGATTCCTCTGGTCACTTCTGTGACAAGAACAATATTGGAAATCCATTACAAGTAGTTAATGGCTTGGATAAAGTTAAAATAAAGGAAGTGTTAGAGATCTTTTTTGATAAGGAGAGCAATACGAGGATACATTTTGTGAAGCTTTTGATTAACAAGTTTAGCATCTTGATTAGTGAAAATGTTATGGGTGATGATAGAGGGGTCAAGACTAGGCATGTAATTATAAGATCAAGTGAAGGCTTTGTTATGGTTACTAATAAATGTTGCATAATTAGATTATTCAAAGGAATCCAAAGATTAGACAATCTAAAGGATGTGGGGGTTATTTTTAGAGGAAAAAATTGATGTCAATGGTTGATTCATTTAACATAGATTGTGTTTTAGATGGGAGCAATCATTAGATATAGGAATCATTTACACCCATGTATGTGAGAATATAATCATCATCTTGACATTAGATAGTGTTAATAATGGGAGAGTCTTGATCAATTATTTTAGGATGAATGAGAGGAAGGGACCTTGTTTCATTACCTTGGTGATAGGTGAGAGGCCCCAAATGGATATAATTTATTGAAAAGAAATTATGAGGTATAGATACCTCTGATTTGGTAGGTGATGATGGAGAAGGTGGAAAAGGAGAGATTAGATCTTCAATAATTGGTACATTGGATGTTCTGGTGAGTCTAATTGGTTTGTCATAACACACTCCATGACTCTTTTTGGAATTTTCAATGGTTTTTATAGTGGGATATTCAATGGACATATGGACACTCTACTCATAATGACCTAAACCAAGTCCTTTCTAGGCACACTTGTAAACATAAGTGTGAGAAAAACTAGGCTTGCTCAAGAAAGAGAAGTCATATAAAAATGGTTGTGGTGAAGAGGGAGGATTTTTTGATAGTGGGACCCTAATCAATTCCCTCATATGTGAGATTAGTTCAAAGGTTAGGGGGCCCATAATGGATGACCATCCCAATATAGGGATCATAATTTAGGTGCATATGAAGCTTTCCATACTCTTCTGGAGTATGGAACATGTCGAGCATCAATAAATGATATTCTTTGAGTGACAAATATTTAAAAGTTTCCTCCATGAGATCTTTGTTAGGAATTTGTGTTGCCAGTATCTGTGTAATTGAGGTAGTGGAACTTGTGGAAGCTTTAGAAGTATGATGTAGATAAGATGATGTATTTAATAGAATGATAACATAATTGGGAATATAAGTCATGTTGCATGTTTTAAAAGGAGGTGGGTCAGTAGGTATAACATGCACTTGCCCATTGTGCTCAAACTTGACACAACAATGCAAAGTTGAGGGTACACATGCCATATAACATAGCTAAGGTCATCCAAGTAGTATTTTATATTATAACTCTCATTATATAACATAGAAGAGCTCAGGAATTATGTAAGGACCTACATGGATATGTAAGATAATAATGCCCACCATAGTAGCTATGGTATTGTTAAAGGAGTGGAACACCACATCGGTTTGAGACATGAAATTGTTGGGGAGAGATAGATTTTCATAGGCATGGGTGGAAATGATATTAATACTAGATCCCCCATCGATCATGAATCTCTTGACATGAGTTTGATCAATATATGTGGTAATAAAAAGGGCAGAATCTTGATCTTTAGGTTGTTAAAGTGGAATTTCTAAATTACTAAAGGAAATTAGGGAGATGGAATTAAGAGATCTGACCAAAGCTTCAAGAGGTTGGGGATCATCACGTTTTAAATCAACCATTTTCAAGTCACTAATCAAATCTTGATGGTGTTGGGGTGAGTTTTGGAATAACTCATACAAGGACATTTTCATATGAGTTTGGTGAAGTTATTTCACCATCGAGCTTTAAATGACATCTAAAGATGTTGGTTTTGGGACACCCAAGATGGAAATATTGGGATTCATATGGATTCATTATGGAATTCAAGGTTTGAAGGTTGGTTATTAGGTAAAGGAGAAATAACTAACTAGTTAGTGATTGTTTGCCCCTTGATAAACTTTTGTTGGATAAACTCTAAGTCAAATTTAGCAAGGAGCATGAGACACCAATATACACATTGGTTATGGTATGGCTTGTAATGTATGTATGTTTATAACCCCTTTATTCTTAGCATTTAAATGTGCTCATAATCTAAACAATGTAGAATAAACACAACACTGATCTCATATCTCCTATGGGCATGAAATGCTAACATCTCTTGGTAAATCTGAACCAGTAGGATAGGTGCCCATGAAAACATTGTGTGACCAAAAAAATCTCCATGAGCACCCCAAATAATAAGTAAAATAATCTACCACTACTTGAATCAGGTAATGCATATCACCTCATCACTATCATCATCATTGTGAAAATCTTCCTCACATCCCTATCCCTCTGATATAATGGTGTGTAATTGAAACCTCTAGAGTGCCACCTCATAAAATCCATGTCATATTTGTATAATATCTCTATAAATTTTCCCTCCCATCCCTCTCAATATGTTAGAGAGACTCTCCTCATATGGGTAGCCACATGATCCTACAGATATCTTGCGGTAAAATGATCATCTCCCCTATAGATAGAAAGAAGGTATTAGTGGTAGGATCCCATCTCTTGATGAGTGCCACTATCATAGTCACATCTCAAGGTACATATTGATATTACCTCATACCACTAAGACCCACATCCTTCATATTCTCCCAATCATCATTATTCATACCTAAATAAATCTCATCAAATATCTAGGGCATCTAGTTTCTCATATGTATCCTCCCATGTACGTGGAAGGTTTCATATCAACATCCTTAGTTCACTAACAATTTTTTCCTAAAATCTCAACCTTTTCCACCTACCTCCTATTCTAATCTATTCAAATCATTCCATTTACCCACTATGACCTATACCTATGACTTATATACATCTTACCCTTAACCCATCTAATCTAAAGAATCAACCTTTAACTATTACCTATCAAACTTCAACAATTACCTAAAACCATTAACCTTAATTATTCATAACCCTCACTCCTTGACCTTTTACCACTAAATTTTACACTAACCCTTAGTCATTACCTATAAAATCATTCACTATCTACTATTCACAAAAGCCTTTACCTATAACCTTTTTTCATTAAGCTTAAATCTATCCATTCATACAAAATTTTCAAACATATCCAACTTATATTGATCGTTGATGGTTAGGGTGATTGCCAAATATTAAGAGACCAAATGTTGATGGTCCCCACATAATGACCTATCAACGATCACTTATCAAGCATCGATGAATTGTAGTGACTGGTGATGGTCAAAAATGACTACCGATAGTCACTTTAAAATGACCACCAATGATCAAACTAAACCCTACACACCCAAAACCCTTGAAAATTTCTACCAACTCACCCTCAAACCTACCCTACCCTATCCTACCCTTGCCAATCTAAATCTAAACTCCTATTTCAACTTTAAATTCAAATAAATCTATCAAAACCTAAACCTAGGTTAAGCCTTAACCAACCCACCCATAACGAAACATAATGAGAAAATTTAAATCAATGCATTTGAAAAATCATACCTTGTTACTCGACCAAAATCGAGGAGGAACCCTTGGGACCATAGTCACATGAATTTGTTCCCTCCATCATCCACACTACATCCTTTTCAAGATAAATCTCCACTATATCCCTTGGTCAAACCTCCACAATCAATCATTATCAAACCATCACTATTTTTCTCATAAAATGTTAAGAGTATAGTCACTACAGGTTAATATTCTCAAATGAGTAAAAATAAACCCTAGTGGTCCTTTGTGTTTTCCCTTTTAGGGATAGCATGTGATCACTGATGGTCAATCCTAAGGGTCATCCATGACCATTGATGATCAACATTTTTAGGTATTTTCCTTCACCTATCATTTTTTACACACAACACCCAATCCACTACCAACCAAGAGAGATTAAATTCTTTGAAAAACGCAAATAAACAATGTTAACCTTGCCACTTGGCCATTTTGGCCTATCTTCTACATGTTTTACGATGACCTTTCCTTGGTCCTTTTGATCACACTAAATAAATTATCATGTTTAATAATTTTTAACTTATGCTACCTTATACACACCCGACTAATTTATGTCTTCACAGGATCACTTCTTACTTTGGATATCCATGAAAACATGGACTTTGTCTAGGATACTTACATTTACAAGTGTATCTCAACCATCACATACGGTCATGTGTTCCACTTATCACTTGTCTTTATAGTGCTAACCTTTATTTTTACCAACTATGGAAACCTAGTCATTGTGTAATCTTGGATATCACAATTAGTCATACTTTCTGCATATGTTTAAACTTTAATTCCCAACCTACCACCCACTTCATTACCAACTTACCCATTTATCAAACCTATACCCGATTCTATTTCACCTCATCAATTCTCAATTTGAGGGGGAACACCTCCTCTCATGTTTAAGGAAACCAAACCTTCAATTGTAATCCATTTTTGTTTTTTAGCCTACTACTATAAATTACACAATAAAAAGGGGTAAAATGTAGACACTATAAAACTGCACATATGGTTCTAGATGTTGAATCAGCCCTATACCACCTTAGGAGCCCCAAGGGATCATCTCATAACCCTTAGAATATGAACCTAAGTTAGGTTAGCTGACTAGATAACTAATTAACTAAACCTTTTACTAAACTTGAACTTTGATCCTTGACTAGTGATGGTCACCTTAACCATCGATAGTTAGGCCTAACTACTAATGGTCAAGTTCTAACTGCTTGAACACCTAACTCCAACTTCAATTCCACCTTGATTTTTAATAATTAGCTTTCTTGATCAACTCATAGATCAATGCATGTTGAAACTAAATTTAGATATAGAGTTAAACCTCTTCTTGAACCTATCAAAGTTGTTGCCAAAATTTGGATAATGCGAATGCAATAGAGACGTGATCACATGAGATGAATCAAGTGCACACCACATAGATGCTAAAGCAATTTGAAAATATATAAGAAGCTAAATTGCACAAGACAAAATGGAGAAAACCAAAATTTGATTAACATGAGATGGCCAAAGTGAAGAATACATATAGGAGAGCACGTAAGTAACTCCTCCACAAAAGGTGGCCAAAGCACCCCATAAACAAACTGTAACTCCTCCATGAAAGGTGGTGATAAGGTGCTAAGAATAGAGAAGTAACTCCCATTAAGGGAGTTATGACATTCTTATGACACCTATGACACATCTATGACACACGTCTCCACATAAGCTAGCCTATCCCACAAATTTAGGAAAACTCCATGTAAGCACAAGAAATACAATTTCCCTAATTAAAAAATAGGAAAAAATAAAAACCTACACTAATACCTCCCCATAAGCGAAGCTTAGGTGGGCAGTGTGGAAATATAAAATGGGTCCCAGCAACTAGGCCTGATGAGGTACCCATGTACAAATGCAATCTCTCATAAGATGGATAAAAGGAGAAAACTCGTAGGAAAAAATTCCCTCCCAAAAGAGAGACATAAAAGAAATGAAGAGGCTAAAGGGCCCCGCCTAAAGATGATGTTGCGATAGATGTAGACCACACCCCAAGAAGAGCTCATAAATGAATGAACTTTCTCTTGGTGAAAGGTTTGGTGAAGATGTCTACAACCTACTCTGAAGACTGGCAAAATATCAATTCAATGGCCTGACTATGAATAAGCTCCCGAATGAAATGCATGTGAATCTCTATGTGCTTGGTTCATTGGTGCTAAACCAGATTCCTACAAATCTAAATGGTACTCTAGTTGTCACAATAAATGATGGTGGGCTACCTGATAGGAATGCCAGACTCAAAAAGAATCCCCATAAGCCAAATAACCTTAGTAGCTACATTAATAGCTCCCCTATACTCTGCTTCTGTGGATGATATAGAAATAGCATTTTTCTTCTTGCTAGACCAACTGATAGGACCAAAACCTAGAGAGAAACTATAACCAGAAGTGGACTTATGAGTTTGTGAATCACCATCCCAATCTGAATCTATATATCCAACCAAGTCAACCTCTATGCCAAATCTGTAATGAATCCCATATCTCTGTGAACCCTATATGTAATGCAAGATCTTCTTAGTTGTTTTCCAATGCAGCTTATGAGGTTCCTGTATGAATCTGGAGACAAGTCCCACTGTATATGATATGTCAATCCTAGTGTGAGTCAAGTAAATGAGACTACCAACAAGTTGTCGATACTAAGTGGCATCAACCAATGGTGATGAACGGTCATCTTCAAGCTTGACTCCTGATAGAAAGGGAGTCAGAGATGGCTTGTAATTAGCCATGTGAAACTATGACAATAAATTAAGAGCATACTTAGGCTATGCAAGAGAAATCCCTAAATCTAACTATGAGATCTTAATGCCAAGGAAGTAGTGAAATAAACCCAAGTCTTTCATGTCAAATCTATCTTGGAGAGATGCCTTTATTGCTATAATAGCTGATGAAGAACTCTCGGTGATCAAAAGGTCATCAACATATAGAACCAAAATTAGGAGCGAATCATCCTGCCGTAAGAAGTAGACATTGGGGTTAGAATGGCACCTAGTGAAACCCACTATGAGAAGGAAGGAATCCATCTTGGTGTACCATGCCTGAAGGGCTTGTTTGAGGCCATAGATAGATTTCCTAAGTCTGCATACGAAGGAATAATCCTAAAAAAATCCTAGTAGCTGTTCCATGTAGATCTCTTCCTCTAGGTCTCTGTGAAGAAAGGCACTCTTGACATCCATCTGATGCACATCCCAACCATGTGCTACGACAATAGCCAAGGTGAGTCAGATAGAAGTCATCTTTGCAATAGGTGCAAAGGTCTCTGAGTAGTCAATGCCTGCCACCTATGAGAAACCCTTGGTGACCAATCATGCCTTGTACTTATCAACTAATTCATCTATTGAAAACTTGGTCTGATATATCCACATACATCAAACCATCTTTCTTCCCTTAGGAAGTGAAGTCAAATCCCAAGTGTGATTTTTGATTAAGGAAGAATATTCTTCCTTCATAGCATTATCCCACTCAGGTACCCCAGATGCCTCTTGAAAAGTTTGTGGATCTGAAACTAAAGCAAAGAAGGCATGTGGATCTCTCTGAAAATCCCCCCTAGTACATATATCATCTACAAGATCTCCTGCTTAAGTGCCAGCACTCTCAAGTGTTTGTCTGGCCTAAAGTGGCTTGAAAGTGGGCAAGTAAGTTGCTCACTCCTCATCCTCTGACTGACTAGAGGTGGATGACTTTGCACCACTATCCTCACTATCTAAAATTGAAAAAGAAGAAGATGTCTCTGGCTCAAGAACCTACTGTGGCTGATCTGAATCTGATGAGGAATCATCATGAAGAAGTAGATCCAATGAGGGAGAAGAAGTGCCAAGAGTTGAGTCTCTAGGACTCTCCTAAAAGTGGACACTTCTCTCGATGAACAACTCATTAGTGACTAGATTTAGAAGATGAAACCCATTAATACCATCCAGATATCATACAAAGATGCAAGGCTTCGACTGACATTCCATAGCTTTGCATTTCTTCTTCATAATGTGGGTCATGGCTGGGGATCAGAAAACCCTAAGGTGCTCAAAATTAGGTTTCTTTATATGCCAAGCTTTAAAGGGTGTTATCCCTTTCAAAGCTTTGTGAGGAACCCTATTTTGAATGTAGCAAGCACAATTGATGGCTTTAGCCTAGTACTATGGTGCTAAGGATTTAGAGTGAATCATATAGCTACCCATCTCTTTCAAGAGCCTATTTTTGTGTTTTGCAACCCCATTTTGTGAAGGACTATAAGTGACTGTGCACTACAAATCAATCCCCTTTGTGGTGCAAAACTGCTTAAACCTGATGCTGACATACTCCCCTCCATTATCAGTTCAAATAACCTTGATGGATTTCTCACTTTATTTTTCAACAAGAGCCTTGAAGTCTAGAAAATTTTCAAACACTTCAGACTTTTGTTTGAGAAAATATATCTAAGTGTACCTAGAGAAATCATCATTGAAAGTGAGGATGTACTTGGCCCTTGTGAAAGATGGTTTGGGAAAGGGTCCCGCTACATCACTGTAGACTAAATCCAAAGGCTGTGAAGCCCTCTAAGCTTTGCCTTTGTCAAATTTTACTTTGGGATGCTTCCCAAGGGAGTACCTCTCGTAAAGTCCTTTTGATAATTGGACATGAGGCAAGCCAATGACCATGTCATGTTTGCAAAGTTACTCAAGGTAGTGGTAGTTAAGGTGGCCAAACCACTCATGCCATAATTTGATAACTCCATCTGAATGAGTTAGCAATTCTATTGGATAAGAATCAGGTGCAAAATGTGAGAAGGTGTATAATCTAGCTTGGTGATCTTCCCTACCCACTGCCACTATAGTATCACTATGCAACTCCTTGATAACCACTAAATCTGGTAAAAACTCAACTCTCATGCCCTAACCAATGTGAGTGATTTGGTACACTAATAGGAGATTGGTTGAAAGAGAAGGAACACTTAGAACATTATTGAATGTTCCTCCTTCCATTTCAACTGACCCTCTCCCTGTAATAGAAACTAATGTGTCATAACCCAAACTAATTGAAGTTATGCTACAAGGCTCTAAAGATGAAAAATCAACTAGTGAAGAGCCCATGTGGTGAGAAGCACCTAAATCAATGACCTATGATGATGTAGAAGCTGTAGTAGCTATAAGGGCCTTGCCCTTTTCTTTTTCCTTACCCTTGCCTTTTGCCTTGGTAGAATCTTGGGTAGATGAATTCTGCTTGATGGACTCAGGAACACCTATGTTGTGCTTCTCTAGAAGTTGAGTTAGGTGATCTATTTGTTTTTTCATGCATTTGTGTTCATCATGCCCTGTCTTTTTACAATAGGCACACTTAACCTTCTCCTTCTTAGGTTTAGTACTGGAGGAGGAAGACTCAGTGTTGTTTTTGGCAGGATTGTTGTTTTCTTTCTTCTTCTCCTGGTCCTTATTTTTTTCTCTTCTCCTTTGTTGAAGTCTTATACTTACCATTTCCAGATATCAAAGCTTGGGGTTGAGTAGAATTCATTGTGCCCATTTTAATTAGCTTATCTTGCTCCTTAGTCAAGTCGACAATGAATGAATCGAAAGAAGGCATTTTCCATGTAGTGCCAAAGGCACTTTTGTGGCATGGAAAGTGGAGACAAAGACTGAATAGCTTGGACCTAACTTTGTAAGAATAGAAAGGATGAGTTGATCATATTTCTTCTCTATCACACATTCTCTCAATTGCAATCTAAGGGCCTTAAAATTAGTGAAGAAGTCTTGTAGGGTGTCAAAGTTTCTACGACTTAGACTTATGAGTTCATTTTCAAGCTCATGTCCTCTCATCTCATCAAGCTTCCCAAATAAGAGTTCTAAGGTGTCCCATATGTCTTTGGGAGTCTTGAGGGTTTCTAAATGGAAGAAAAGTTTTGGAGACATAGACAAGCTCAATAATCCATAGGCTTCATCACTACTGTTGTACCACTTGACCTTTTTAGCATCAGTGTTGGGTTCTACTTTAGTACCCATGGTGATCCTATACAACCCTTTGCTTCTAAGAATGATTGACATTTTAAACTTCCATTTATGATAGTCAAAGGGTGTTAGGGGTTTAAGTTGAAAGGAATCCATTTTAAGCTGAATTTAGGTGAAGTTGTGTTGATTGCAAGTTGTGAAATTATGCAGAAAGGAGAATGAAAGCAAAGATTTGCAAGTTGTGAAAAGCAATCACACCCCCTTGAAATTTTGAGCCTCCCCCCAAATATGCAATTTCACACTAAAAATATGTCAGGCTCAGCCAAAAATGTGTCTTAGAGCAATCAGTACAAGACTTAAAGCAAACAGGATGTCGGACTCAGCCAAAAATGCGTCTCGAGAGACCCAAATTTTAGGCACTTTATAAACTAGTGTGTTTTTGACAAATAAAAATTCTACACTATATAAAATTGAATTAGAAACACTTTTGAAAAAAATGGCACCCAAATCTGGGCTACTGTTTGTAAGATATTAAAGGTTCAATTTTCTCGTCAACTAGTGTTTTTGCAAAAAAAGCACTGAAACATTAAAAAAATGCCTATTTTGAGAGAAAAAGTGGCCTTCCAACCACTCATTCAATTCGGCATGGAGCGAGGAATCCAAAGGAGGTCTTTGTGAGGGGGAGTTGGCCTCCTGCCAACTTGGGCCTCACCCTTCATCTTCATGGGTTGAAGATATAAGTTTTAAATCTAAACCCCCAAATTATCAAATTGTCTAAAAAACTTAATACTCAGTCAAATTGACTAATTTTTTTTTGAGAAGTCAATTTTTAACTGAAAAAAAAAAAAAAAAAAAAAGACTATTTGATGGATGCCAAGTGTCTAAGGGCCCACATGGGATACCAAGTAAGGTTCAGATTTTGCTTGCAGAAAAAACAAATGAATAATCTACAGAACTGCACGCTGGATGTCGTACGGTCTGATGGCGTGGCTTTTGCTGAAGGCATTGCTACTGCTTGGCATGGCTTGCTGTAGAAAGGATGCTTGACCAGAAGAGTGTCCAGCATGGCCTTGGGGCATTGGAAACCAAGAAAGACTAAATTCAGCAAGGATAATAGTAGAGATAGGGCTGTGGAGCTGGATTGTGCCCTACTGAAGTCACACACCTCATCCTACCAGATTCCCCACACTGAAAGTGGCATCCAAGAATAGAACCCAGATTGCAGAGATCTATCTTTTCCTATAGAATGACCAAAAGAAAAGGAATTCTACTGCCTTTGCTAAAGCCACAACAAATCTATAAGATGTCTTTGCAAATTTTAACTCATAAGTAATTTTTTAAAACAAGTTTCCATATGGATTTGCATGAGTTTTCAAGAAACTCTACCAAAGCTCTCAAATGAAATGGAGTTAAGAAAGAAAACTACTAAGAAAGCAAAGTAATAATTTTAGAATAAACTAATAGCATAACCAGACACACGATTACTGGAGTGGCTCTGATATCATATCAGAGTTATTGCCAGAATCTGGATAATGCGAATGCAATGGAGATGTGATCACATGAGATGAAGCAAGTGCACACCACATAGATGCTAAATCAATTTGAAAATATACAAGAAGCTAAATTACACAAGACAAAATGGAGAAAACCAAAATTTGATTAACATGAGATGGCCAAAGTGAAGAATACATATAGGAGAGCACGTAATTAACTCCACAAAAAGTGGCCAAGGAACCCCAAGAATAGACTATAACTCTTCCATGAAAGGTTGTGACAAGGTGCTAAGAATAGAGAACTCCCATCAAGGGAGTTACTTATGACATTCTTATGACACCTATGACACATCTATGACACACATCTCCACATAAGCTAGCCTATCCCACAAATGTAGGAAAACTCCATGTAAGCACAAGAAATACAATTTTCCTAATTAAAAAATAGGGAAAAATAAAAACCTACACTAATAGAATCTACACTTCCACCTCTCCCATTTTTTAATAAAAAGAAAGGAACAGGAGGTGAAAAGGGTTTTGCAACTTTCAAGAGTTTCTTGTATTAGAATTTCTTTGGTAGGTCATTATTCCAACAAACTAGTGAACCAAAAAATGTGATAAGAGTTATAAAGTGTTTTCACTCATCACCCAATATCCAAGTACCATTACTTTTCTATAATTCCTCCAAACTCCATCAACTATTTCATCAGCTAACTACCTCAACCATTCTTCATATCAACAACTAGGAAAACTGCATATATATTTTTAGTAATTGGTTAATTTTTTCTATTTAAAAACTAATCCAACCCAAACCCACCTTATATAATCTCATTCTGTAACCTCACCAATCAATTTTTCTTAACCAAACCAAAACCCATAGTAACCATTGACGGTCACCTTGATCATCGATAGTCTATCCCAACCATTGATGGTAACCAACCACTGATGGTCACACTCAACCACTGATGGTCATTATTAGACAAATAAATAACAATATATTTTTACCCATCAAACCTTAACCAAATATTAGCTCCTAACCTCTCACCTAATAATATAACCCTTCCCTATTTTATAAACTATACCCAATTTATTTAGCATTAATATCGATCTATTTATTACTATTATTAGTCAAATTTATATTCTATTGTTTATGCAAGTACTTTATATTTTAATTTTTGAACTTAACTATTTAAAATCATTGATTGATAGCCTCTTAGGAAATGTGTGATTCCTAAATCTAGCTCACACTAGGCAACCCATCCAACTACCTAGTTAATCGACCATTTTCTTCAATGCTTTCTTATCTGTAGGTCATTCTTCTCAAGCTAAAGAGGAGTCTCTACAACAATATGGATCAACACATGCATAACATATCAGGGTTTTATACCATAACCTTCTCAAGTTTATTTTATCCTTTTTCCAAACAATATAATTTTTTTTATCTAAAACAATGACCATCTCTTCAGCTCTTCACACTTTTATCCTTGTCAAACTGCCTTCTAGGCCTCTTCACTCAACTAGGTCTCTTCAATATTGATTAGGTCATATGACCTTGATATTCATAAATATAACCTATATAAAATCTTCATCATATATCTTATTCCCTCCTCTTATAGTCTATAATACCTACTTCTACTCACCAATATGTTATTTTTATTATCTTGCTCTCTACATACTCAAATAGGCCTAAAACTACCTTATATATACAAACCTCTTGCTTATATAATTCCTAGTTAGATAAACACCATTAAAATCCTAGTAAATCCATGAAATATATATTAGGACACCTCATAAACATGAATCAAAATGTTATTTTATTCCCTTTAGGTCTAACATACCTCAATTAGGCCCTATTTCATCTTTAAGTCTCATGGAAACCTAATCCCATTAGGTCTATTTTAGGACATGTTACACTTTGATTTTATTGAAAACCTTTAAAAATACAAAAACCATAGGAACATAAAAAATATATATACTGATAATAATCATATCTAGGCTCCATAAAAATTTTCAAGTCTAATCACCACTTGGAGCATACCATTTGTAATGTTCACAATTAAGCATTCTCATACACAAAAAGTCTATCTTTAAATATTGAAGATTAAATACAAGTTATATAAATACACATGGAACTAAAAAAAATATAAATTAGATATATGAAATCAATACCATCACCATGTGTTTTATACTTCTCATGTTATGGCAAAAGGATTCAAACCATTCTTTGCAAATAGCCCACTCAGAACTACCAAAACACTCAAAAACCCATTCATGAATAACTTGATCTTCAACATATAAAAGAACACTTCCAATAAACAATTATATATTAAAAATATACTTTTATATCTATATAAAACTTTAAAATACAATAATCATAAGGTCTAATGTCAAATATTGGTCTTGCAGACCAATCTTTTGCCTTTAGTACATAATCAAATTAGAGCCAGTCAAGCCATTTTGGCTTCAACATTTTAATCACTTTAACTAACTATAAAACATTATAAAAATAATTTATAGGAGATAAATTTTAAAAAAATAACACCATGTGTATTATATACTTCTACTTAGGGCATAGATCCTGAAAATCATCATTGTAACTTGCTTTATAAGAACTATTAGTTTACCTTAAAGCATATTCATGGTAACATTGATGTTCAAAACATGTATGACCACATTCAAAGACTTCCAATGCATTAAAATGATCATATGAGATAATTATAACATTATTGGATATAAATATAATATATTCAAATGGGAATATTGGTCTAGCAAACCAATCTCATAACCTCACTATCCACTGACCTCACTAAGTTAGACAAGTCAACTTTTGAGCAAATTTTTCACTATAACCACTGACCTCCAAAATTTTTACCAAAAATAAAAATGTATTAAAATTATTTAAAAATATATCCATTCACTTGGATTCATATCTATTTTATGATAACACCTTACACATTCTTAAATCTCTTCTTATTGATGTTTGGGTTTTTTACTGTTTACACCATTAGGCCCGTTAATGACTAGCCAACTTGGATGATTGGTTTATCACACATGAGGGATATAATTTTTATATAAACATTCATGTACACAAAATAAAATTCTCATTTCTTTTAATCCATATATTTATCAAGTTTTACTTAGTTAACTCTAACTATTATAACAAATCTTTGAGAAATAAGGCATTTCCTATAGGGTTCACTCACTCACCTAAATACTCAATCACACCTATAGATGCCTAAGATAGTTAAATACAACATCTGATCACTAAAATAGATATAAAAATTGATTATAATCACTTTATATAAATGTATTTCATATTGGGTCACTTTTAGGGTTCTTTAAGGGTTTAAACCATCTTTCACTATTAGTAATCATTAATAAAGCTTTTCCCCTCATTAAAAAAACTAATTCCTATTAATTTGAGAAAGGAACCTTACCCATATATCATGAATATATTTGTACTCATTAATATGTTACACATGCCATTAGACACTTGAAAAACCTTCTCAAGTAGGCAACTCTTCATCTTGTGCACTTGAGAGACCTTAAAACATTTTTTCAAGCCTTTTCTTGCTAACCATGACCTTAAATTTTTTAAAATGATATAAAAATAATATAATACATATTTTCATGCTCACATACTCACACTTTCCTTGGAAACTAATCCTAATACCTCGTTAGGCCTTACTCTCTTTCTTTGCTTGCTTAGACCTTGACCTGTAAACCACATTAGGCCTTGAAAATGACCTTCAAGACTCTTTCCATGCACTTTACACCTATATAAAATAATAAATAAACTTAAAAATTCTTAAACACTTTTAATACATTCTTCATATTCCTTGATAACAAATCATGATACTTCGTTAGGCCAGGCAGGGTCTAAAAATGGTCTAGGTGCAGACTAGGTCTAAAGGTCCTACCCATATAGGCTCACCTTGAGACTATAATGAGTGATAAAATTCATTTAATATATGTTAAAAACCCTATTATATCCTTTTATTCATATATTCATCCATCTCACCAAGTCACCATACTAAAAAATTCTCACTAAAACTTTACATGTTATGACTAGTGCCATGACTAGGCTTCTGAAGAACTTGAAACTTGAAAACTAATCTTGAAACACTCTTTGATAATTCTAAATTTTTTTCATAATACTTACATTATCTTTAAATAATTTAATACCTTTTCAAAAACCTCTTCATTCTCACCATGCAAATATTCATGATATGACTATGTTTATTATGACTAGGATTCTCAATACACCTTGTACTCAAAGATTAGTACTCAAACATGATTAACTTAATGATGATATCAAACAATAGAATTAATTATATATTAATATTAAATAAATGAAACAAGCTTTTAAATAATAATCATAATAATAATTAGGTTGCCTTTAAATTCTTTTTCAACAAAAATACATTAAGTTACCTTCTTGTCACATGGCTTCCTTGTCACATCAAGCACACAAGATCATATCTCATAGATCACTCACCATGCATCTTCACCAAATTTAAATTTACATTAGTGACATCAACCTTGACATCAATGACAATGCTTCTGAACAGACTCCTCTTTTGTCATTGATGTCAAAATATTCTGCAATCTAATCACTCTCTTTTCCCTCAATTGGGTCAATATTACTTATTGATCTTTTTCCCCCTTTGACATTAATGACAAAGGGTCATACATACTAAAATTTTTAAAACCACACCTTCTTTAAAAAATTATCAACATAGAATATGAAGCATTATAGGAACATGCTTCTCCTTACTCTATATATACCTCCTTCAAATAAACTCATATTATAAGAACACTCACCTTATTCTTGTCATGATTGAAATGACATAAATATTTTAATCACACACTAGGCCACCATAATATTTTCATCAACTAAAAAATTAGGAACTCCCCCTTTGTATTTATAGCTTGAGCTCTTTTATGATTGTCAACAACTACTCTTGGAGATTATGAACAACCTTAATAGATCCCCCTCAAACCAAGCATCCATCAATCTTCTAGTAACTAAAAAGTGTCTCCATGAAGCTTAATAAAGTCACCCATTTCCATAGGGCACTAAAATAACACAAGCCCATGAGATTCCTAGATCTCCATATTCTCACAAGACTAAATATCCTTTAGTATCCTCTTAGACTTGATTGGTAGTATAGGCTTCGACTCTTCATCAACTGTTTGATCATAAATATGAACTGAAAACATACATTCTTAACTTTATTTCTCATGTGAATTATGTTATACCATATCAAATATTCCATTTGAGTTTGTAGATTAATCATGACTAACCTTTATTATCAACACATTCATTTGCCTTCTCTATTACACTCTAGGGGATTCAAATCTCTTGTTTTGACTTGATGACCTTATACCTATATTAGGTTATAATATTTCAATGTTTCCCAAATTATGACAACTATATTAAATAAACTCATAGATACCTCTTGACTACTGTGAATTATGACTCCTTCCATAGTACTATGAGTACTCATTCTTGGAGAGTATAATACACTCTCTTGATATATGACCAAACTTAGTGGATACAAAATAGTAACCATTAAATGAATTATCATACCTCATATCATTATGATATTTTATTGATCTCTTTATGCTCTCATTCTTGTCTTCATTAGCCTTATCCTTGACTTGAGCTGCCTTTTTCTATCTTCTTTGAAATTAAGACCCATCTTATCACTTGTAGACTTTTGAAAACTCAAGATGCTATATAGAACATCATTACTCTTGTAAAACTTCATAAAGGTATTCAAATTTTTAAATGTTTGATCCAACTCAACTTTCAAGGATTCCAATTTAGTTTCATACTTGGTGCATTCTTCCTCTTTAGCTTTTAAGATAGCAATGACTATCTCAATCTATGATTCAATCTAATTGATGATCTCATCATACTCCTTGGATGTGTTACTAAATATCTCCTTAAATAAACCAATATGTTATTCATAGTCCTTAATTAATGATCTTAGTTTATGATTTTTACTTATTTGGAACTTCAACTCTTCTAGAGCGCTCAAAAATTCTGCCTCAAAGTCTAATTCAGGTTCTTCATCTTATTCTTCATCAATCACAAGGCCTTTCCCATTTGAAAAATCCTCATTGTCTATTTATATAGTCGTGAATAAGGTTTCATTGTTTTCATGTTTATGTTCATTACTATAATTATAACTATTTGATGTGCTTGTCACTTATATCAGATGAGTTATGTTTGTTTAGTATAGAAACTTCTCTTATTCTTGAATGACCCTTTCCTACTTTAGTAATTCTTAAAATACATTTTTTTCATGTTTATAGACATACTTGTAATATCCATGATGTTAATAATGCTATTCATCATGCTCAACCTTATCCTTGTTAGGACACTTAGATGCAAAGTGATAAATCTTACCATAATTAAAAAATTTGAAGGTCAACTTACCCTTATATGTACTAGATCCAAACCTCAACTTCCTATCAAAGTATATGGATATTAGTTCATCATCATAAAAATTTAAATATTACTCATCCTTGACCTTATACAAATTCTAATTATTCTCAACTTTGAAATTTTCTTCCTTCTTAAGAGGTCTTCCTTCATTTTTTCTCATCTCATAGGTAGTCAAGATGCCATGAAGCCCATCCATCTCTAGCTTGTCCAAATCTTGAATTTATTTTACTAAAGGAGTCAAACTTAGGATTTAGAGATATCAACACCCTTTGAACAAATATAGACTCTTTCACTTCTTCTCCCAATCCTCTAATGACATTGATTCATCAACCTTCAACAGGTAAGATGCAATGGTTTCATCTTCAATCATCTTCAAACTTTCAAAGTATCTCTAGTGGGTTTAAAAATTGTCCATATTCACCTTAGTGTCTCCATATATAGTATTAAATTTTTCCCATAGCACCTTATATGAATCACAGTACATCACCTTCACAAATTTTTCCTCTAATAGCCCACATAGAATGACATTCATTGCCTTAGAATTGCTCTCACTTTCTTTCTTGCCTACTATATCAATTGGTGGTGGAAGAGGTAGAATGTATCAATACAAAAATAACTACCATATGTCATGTACCATTGAAATTAGGTGTTCCATCATTATTATTCTCCAACAATCATAATTATTCCCATTAAATAATGGAGTCTTACTAGTAGAAAAACCACCTTAAGCTTGCTAACTAGACATCCTTACTTCTAGGATATCCTTTAGGTTATTATACCTAATTTAAAGGAAATTATATAATACCAACTTTTAGAATAAAAATTAATGAGAGGGGAGGAGGTTGAATCAATCTTCAAAAAAATTCTTATCAATTTTACCTAAGCAATCATGAACCATTCAAGCAAGCATATAGATCGATCAAGCATAAACACCTTTCCACATAAGCATGAAACACAAGAATACATTACATATGTTGGAAACCATAAATTTAAATGAAACCCACTGATATATGTAAATATACTATATTATTATAATACAAACACAAAATTTAGTGAATCACCAATTCCACATGGAACACCGACCCCAACAATTTAAACACCGCTTTAACAAACACCAACTTACAAGGAGACACCAACCACCTAGATGACTTAGAACCAAATGAAAAAACTGATTTATTTTATCACCTTTAAGACACATTTTTTTATAAAACAACTAATTATGACCACCTCTTAAAGTCTTCACACTCTTATCCTTCTCAAATTGCCTTCTAGGTCTCTTTGGTCAACTAGGTCTCTTCAAGACTGATTAGGTCATATGACCTTGATATTAATACACAAAAAATCTACCAAATATTCATCATATATCTTGTACACTCTTATTATTTTCTAAAATACCACCTTACGCTCACCAATATGTTATTTTTATTAGCTTGTTCTCTACACACTCAAATAGGCCTAAAACTGCCTTGTATATACACAAGCCTCTTGATCATATACTTCTTAGTCAACCAAACATCCTTAGAATATTAGGTTATAAATGAAATATATCTTATGATATCTCATAAAAAATAATAAAAATGTGTTTTTAGTCCCTTTAGGTCTAACATAGCTCAATTAGGCCTTATTTCATCTTTAGGTCTCATGGAGACATAATCCCATTAGATCTATTTTAGGACACAATACACTTTTATTTACTTGAAACAATTTAAAAATACACATAGTAGAAAAATATCATATAAAAATCAAATATACCTATACTAATCTCATATATTATTCATAACACCTTTCAATTCCAATCACTACTTGGAGCATACCATTTGTACTATTCACAATTAGACCTCATATATAGAAAGTCTATCTTGAACTACTAAAGATTAAACACAAATTAGATTTAAAAAACATGAGAAAAAATATAAAAAATAAATAAATTACTTTAGGATAATCACCATGTGCTTTATACTTCACAACTTAGGGTAAAATGATTCAAACTCTTCTATGCAAATAGCCCACACAAAACTACTAGAACATTGTAAAACCCAGTCATGAATAACTTGATCTACAACATCTGAAAGAAAACTTCTCATGACCAATGATATTTTAAAAATATCATTCTATACCTATATACCACTATAAAATGTAATAATCATAAGGTCTAATGTCAAATATTGGTCTTATAGACCAATCTTTTGTGTTTAGTACATAGACTCAAATTAGATCTAGTCAAGCCATTTTGGCTTCAAAATTTAAATAAATTTAAATTAGTCTAAAAAATTATAAATATAATGTATAGGAAATAAATTTACAAAAAAAAACACCATGTGTATTATATACTTTTACTTAGGGCATAGATCCTTAAACACATGACTGTAACTTGCTTACCCAAAACTGTCTGTTTACCTTAAAGCACAGTCATGGTGACATTGACCTTCAAAACATGTATGAAAACTTTAAAATAATTAAAATTATCATATTATATCATTATGAAATTATTATATAGAAATAAAATATACTAAAATTTTAATATTGTTCTTGCAGACCATCTCATAACATCACTGTCCATAGACCTCATTGAGTCAGACAAGTCAACTTGTGAGCAACTTTTTCAATGTAAACATTGACCTAATTTTAAAAAATAAAAATAAAAATGTATTAAAATTAATTATAAATATCTCCATTCACTTTTATTCATCCCTATTCCATGATAACACATTCCTCAACCTCTTCTTACTACTGCCTAGGTTTTTCACTATTTCCACCATTAGGCCTGTTAGCAACTATCAAACTTGGATGACCTATTTAACACACATGAGGGATATAAATTGTATAAAAAACTTCATGGACACAATAAAATTATAAATTTTTTTCTTCCATCCATTTAGCAAATTTTACTTGGTCATCTTTGACTACAACATAAAATCTTTGAGAAACAAGGCCTTCATGTAGGGTCCACTCACTCACCCGAAGACTAAATCACGCCTGGAGATTATTATGAGAGTTAAATACAACTTATAATAACTGAAATATCCATACAAACCCATTAAATAATTTTATAAAATCTTCTTTCATACCAGGTCACTATTAGGGTTCTTAAGGGTTTAAACCTTCTTCCACCATTAGCAATTATTCATAAAGTTTAGCCTCGCATTCTAAAAACTAATGCATGTAAATTTGAGATAGGATCCTTCTCCATATACCATGAATATATTGGTTCATCGTGTAAATTATGCACATGCCAGTGAACACCATAAAAACCTTCTTGGGTTGACAACTCTCCATCCTATGCACTGGTGAGGCCTTAAAATAATTTTTCAAGCCTTTTATTAAAAACAATGACCTAAAACATTTTGTAACATAATTTAATAATAATATAATAAATATTTTAATTCTCACATACACTTTCCTTGGAAACTAATCATGTTACCCCATTTGGCCATACTCTCTTTCTCTGCTTGTTTAAACCTTGACCTACAAACTACATTAGGCCTTGAAAATAACCTTCAAGCCTCTTTCCATGCACTCTCCAATGATATCACATACTCAAAAAAAATCATAAATTATTAAACAATTGTAATATTTTCTTCATATTCCTTGATAATAGATCATGATACTTCATTAGGCTAGGCAAGATCTAGAAATGGTTTAGATGTAGACTAGGTCTAAAGGTCTTGCCCCTATAGTCTCACCTTGATACTCTCATGAGTGATCCAATTCCTCTAATACATGTTAAATCAAAATAATATAGCCTATTATTCCTCTTTTCATCCATCTCTCCAAGTCACCATGCTCAAACCTTCTCATTATAACTTTACATGCTATGATTAATGCCATAACTAGGATTCTCAAGCACTTGAAACTTGACAATTAATCTTGAAACACTCTTTGATGCTTATAAACCTTGATCAAATGAATTAAATTATCCTAAAACAATTACATACCTCTACAAAAACCTATTCATTATCACCATGCACATGATCATGATATGACTATGCTTGTTATGAGTAGGCTTCTCAAGACACCATGCACTCAAGGACTAGTACTCAAACATGCTTACCTTAATGATGTTATAAAACAAGAGCATTCATAATAAATTTTTTTTACACCAATAAAACAAACTTGAAAAAATAAATATAATAATCATTAGGTTTCTTTTAAATTCTCTCTCAACAAAAAGACATTTGGTTTCCTTCTTGTCACATGGCTTCCTTGCCACATCAAGCACACAAGCTCATTTCTCACAGATCACCACCATACATCTTCACCAGATGTATCTTGAAATTAAAGACTTAAAACTTGACATTAAATGGAATTAAAATTTACATCAATGACACCACTTCTAAATAAATAATAATATTAGGTTTGGACTATAGGACAAACATTTAGACATGATGAGATATCAAATATGAGGCTTTCAATAGTATAAATGTCTTGAACTAGGGGGTTTAGCCATGATTGATGTTTTTTAAGTGTGAAAAACTAGTTTATAATATAAAATCATATTTTAGTATATATAATATGAAATTCATAAGCACACACATTTTTTTAGAAATTTAAGTTACATGTTTTTATATATTTTAGGCTTTGGATAATTGAAATATAAATGTATAACATCTTATATCATGTTGGCATTAATTGGATAAAATTATGGGGGCATGTCGATTATTAATTAACATACACACTACTATAATTTTATATTTTTTCCATCAAGGGTACCTATAAGTTAGAAATTTGAATCTATAATTATGTTTATAATAGTTGATTCAGTTAAATGAATAATTTGGTTGAGGTTCAATGCCTTCAATGGCCTACAAATTACTTTATGAGCCTAATATGTGTCTTTCACATTTTGTATTATGGTTCAAGATATATTAAATGATTATTTTATTTTATATTATGTTACATTGATTCCATAGGCACTACTCCCTTTTTAATAAGGGTTGGGGAATTTATCTTCCCAAATAGCCTTGCCTTAGTACATAAATTGGGGCACAAACACCCCCAAATTCTCCAAGTAATTCAACAAGGAAACATATATATACAATCCCTTAATATGTATATATACTAAAATATAAGTTTAAATGATATGATAGTCCTTTACGCTTGACAAATACCTATCATGGCTCAACCCTTTAGTTCAGGACCTTCTTACTACCAAAGGCTCACATTCACCATCTAATTATGCCTAACTGATTATCTTACTATTTGAACTTAAAACTATAATGACATAGATCACATGTACACCTTAGTATAAATAAAACTTAATTTATATCCTACTTAGATAAATAAATATCTTGAACAAATTTCTATCCTTGAGGACACTGTTGTCTAGATTAGGACACTAGTGTCCCAACTCTGGTGCTAATGTCCCTACTTTCAAAATTAAAAAAAAAATTAAATATTTTAACATGTATAGGTTGGCCTATGATATTAATTTAAACATACCATGACATAATTTAAATATTTTTGGTATAAATAAAATTAAAATAAAATTCATTAAGGACATTAATAAATGATCAAGAAAGCTCGCATTACATTACTAAAAAACTACTACATAAATAAGTTATACTTCCCTATTCTTCCTTATCTACAAATGAGTCATATGATCAGTATTATTACAAGTCTAAGTCATTGAAAGATCATTGAATGATAATTATTTATAAAGTTGCAATCTAGATCACTACATGCACTCATCTATAACATATTATACAATTGTTCACACACAAGCCCACATACAGGGAGAACACATAACCCTGAGACCCCCTTCAAAGTATATGACTATGTATGAAATAGTAAATGATATATGGGTATTTGAAGTTATCTTTGATTCAATTTAGCCCACTAACTCTTTATTTACAATTTTACTTTCCTAACTTGGGCGAGTTTTAAAATTTTAGGTCTCTTTAATTTTTGAATTCATGAAAATCATATTTATGTCCATTATAAAGGAATAAATCGTGTTCAATATGGATACATATATGAGTTATTTAACTGTAAAAAATATGATGGTAGTCTTTATGTTTTATTAATATTATTTCTCATACATTATTAAATAAATCAAATATATAATCAATTGGGGTCAATAACATGATAATCCTAAAGCATGTGTATTTATGCATACCCTTTATTGTCATAATGTTTACAATGAACTATTGTCTATCACTACAAAGAATCAAATGGAATGCATGAAATAAATTTCATATACATATAATATTACAAAACACTCCAATGATTTTATTAATAATGTTTTGCTTTTGGATTTGGTACACAAGTCTTCCTAATACAAATGAACTCTCTTGAAAGCATTACGTATGACAATATTTCCAAGAAATGTGGAACCACCATATATGGCCTCCATGATCAAAGATATCAAATGGATAGAGAAAAAAATTTCATTTTAAAAGGAATATTTACTAGCCTAACATATTATTTATTATTGTTTTCCATTATATATTAAATTATGTGTTTGCAATAAAATAGTTAAAAGGGTACTTATGGGAAATGGTTCTAGATTCAAAATTTTAAATATCTATTTCCTTTATTTACATGGGATTTAGGAAAATATATGGAATCATCAAGTATGATCATCAAGGTTTATGATAATATTTAATGAAAGTTTTTGGGACATATAACATTACATATTATGGGACCCCGTACCTTACCTAATTTAAGTCAAGTTATGCCATATGATTTAAATTACAACATGCTTTTGGTAAAACCTTGAATACATGATATGTATGAGGTTCCATATAATTTACAAGCATGATTAAAATTTTGAAATAAAGGGTTAATTTATACATGCATAATTGGTATAAATACATTATGAAATGATTAAATAAATAAATTATCACACACCACACTCATACAATTTGATGTAGGAGCATCAAGCATAGAAACACCATTTTATGTTGTTAAGGTGAAATGTCCTAATTATGAGTCATAGTTGGTATAATTGAGGATGAAAGTGTGTGTGAGGGACATTATATGATAAGTTTGTGTCTTTGGAGTCGTTTTGAGTCATAAGAATGAGTTTTATAGGTTTTTGGAGTTTTCCCTCCAAAATTATAAATTTGAAGATTCAAATATTTAAACTATGGCTAGGAGGACCAAAAACATGTATGGAGTGGTTATGAGAGTGAAATTGGTGTAAGGTTCTAAAGATTCATGTAGGGAGTGTTTTAATACTTAATATTTCTAAGTCATTAAGTCAAGTCATGTTAACTAATCCAAATATTACCCATACATTGAAGATTGGTTATTATAAGGGAGTTTGATGTAACCACCCAAAACCAACATTGAAGTTGGATGGAAAATAATGGGTAAGTTAGTTGTAGTGTATGAAAATGTTACAGAGGAGAGGTGAGTGAGATATCTAAGAAGGATAAACAAGGATCAATAAAGAGTAGATGATATACCTCTTAAAAGAAGGTGATTGAGTCCTTTCATGGACTGGGTTTTGTAATCAAGAATGATCAAAATAAATAAATAAGGAATGGTTATATGTGCATATGCTTCTTGAATAGTATTTTGATTGTTTTTAGTCAGACGTTTTCTTTGAAAGGCCATTGAGGCCATGATCTTGTTGATATTTTGTAAGGTTGTAAGTTTGAATCATAGGACTGTAGGTTACAATCAAGAGGAAGGACTATTTCAATACTTTTGTAATGGAAAATGATACATGTGATAATATTAACCTTAGAATCCATATGAATTTATAAATTCATAATGTCGTTAGAGAATATGTTATAGACTAAATAAATTGGTGAAGAATTCTCAACCCTTTAGCTCTGTTGATTATGACAGTCAAGATTTTCAAGAAAGTGAAGGTTTATAGAAGTGTTTGTAATGAGAATATCCTTGTTCCAATAGTGATGATCTATAGACAAGGACATACTTGATAGAATTATAGTTCATGTAGTTTGAATGTGAAACAAGTGATAAATTTTTTAATATATATTTAGTACCCTATTCATATAATGAGTAACTTTGTTACATAGTCACACATCTAAGAAAGAACTTATGTATTGAGAGAATGTGAATGATAATAAAGTAGGGGAGTTTTGATATGAGTATAACAAAGATAATTTGTGATATTAACCTATGTGAAGACTTGGAACATATGAAAAGTTCATACAGACCTGTGTATACTTTTAGAAATCATGTTAATATAGTAAAACCCCTGTTTTCATCCAATTAATATGCAAGGAAGAAATGTGGATGTTCAAGAAGGTGAGAGATTGTGGTGAGAGTTTTGTCTTATCATGATTGAAATGGAAACCAAGACTTTAGAATGTTCTTTATGAATTTTTAACACCATTGAAATGAAACAGACTAATAAAACTCTTATACTATCATCGAACATTAATAAAATTATGTGTTTCGATCAAAACAAGATTTAATAGGATTGAGGGAGATGTCTAATCCATTTGGAAATGCATATTAGATGAATAAAAACCTTGGTAAGGTATTTTAATGATTTTAAACACTTCAAAAATAAATATATTGGATTTATAGTGCTCGTAGCCTGTATAGTCTAGCTACTAAGCCTAACTAGGGTTTCAAAACCAAATAACCTATAACTATCATTATAACTAGTTAAATTGGTTAAAAATACATATTATGATGTTATTTAGTTCCATATATAATATTTTTAAGGTTTTTTTGTTAGTTTTGTACATTATAAAACTAGTATTGTGGGTATGTGATAGGGCTTAATAGGCCTAATTAAGAGAAGGATTATAAAATAAGTACTAGCTAGATATGGAGTTAGATCTTGAAATTTTATGGAGACCTATAAGGAGATATAGGGTAGTAAAAAATGGTCTTATATATTAATGTGATTTAATATACTATGAAAATCAAGAGAAAATGTGGAAAAAGGCTACTAGCCAAAGTGTGCTACTAAGAGGTTGAGGTGATGAAATTAAGTATTGGAATTCAAATGAGAGGTTAAAAGAGGTTAGTAAAAGTGTAACATGACTAGATAATATCACTTATGGAATCATATTTATTCCAAGATACCAAGAACATACGTAAGTGTTTTGAAGCCTTTAAAGGTTGTCTAGTGAGACTAGTAAGGAAAGTGAAAACCAAAAAAAATAAAAATGGAATGAAGTAAATTGAGTGAGATAGTGATTGAGGAATATGATGAAAGTGAGATATGACTATATGATGTTTGTTAATAGGGCTATAAAAATAGATACTATATATCCTAATGTATAAGTTGGAAAATATCAAAGCAATTTAAATCCTTGAGAACAAGCCAAGTATGAAGAAGTTGAAATCTAGATTAAGATCATTGTGATAAATAGGATTATTACATATACCTCTGAATCATTCAATATTAAATCTAGGAAAGATCTTGGTTCACTCTATTTTTATTTATTTATTAAGTATTATCTATTTGAGATTGACAAAGCATGATATGAGGAATGCTTGAAATGACAAAAGTGGAAAAATATAAAATATAGAGACTTTTTATACAAGTATATGTAGTAATTTGGGAATGATTGAGCCTCTGTGTCAATCACTTTGATCATTCAATTTGTCCTATCATTAAAATTTATAGATTGTGATCACAATGAGAAAAAGCCAGTCAATTAAATATGTGATTAGGGAAGTGTTCTAGGTGATTAGGGTTTAATAAAATGACTTTGGGTCTTTTTTTAAGACCTATGACCTATGTTACACTAATTGGAAAGTGGTAATGTTGGTCAAACACAAGTGAAGTATTGATTTCAAAGTGGTTTATCTAAGTAAGTGAATACTATGGGATAGTAACCTAAGGAATTGGTTTGTTAGATGAATGAAAGATGTTTGAACAAGATAAATATATACTTGAGAGTGATATAAAGGTCACATAGAAGATATGGATGTGGATTAGACGTTATGAAAGTATTCTTTCAAGTGTTATCCACATAATCCACATCCATACTTGTGGTTTTTCTAAATTTGGATATTGTTATCATAGGACTATAGTCCATCTTATAGGTTTCAATGGGTTTTATCCGCCAAGATGGTTTCTCATATATATCATGTTCTATTTACATGATCTTGTTCATTAAAATGGTTAATTTGTATGCATAATGATTGTATGTGTTGAATGGTTAAGAGTTGGGAATTGAATTGGATTATATTGCATCACTTATTCATACCCCCTCTTAGTGATTATACCTATAAAAAAAAATCCACAAAAAGGGGAAAATGTAGGCACTAGAATTTTGCACAATAATATTTATGTTAGTCTAGGTAGTAGATCCCCCTTCTTGTTTACTATTATTTCACCCCATGTAAATATCTAATTACCATTTTACCATTTACCCTACATAATTAATTTTTATTAATTAATTTCATTTAAGTAAATTAATTTACCTAGTTACCTACCACAAAATATAAATAAATATACCCAAATCAGAATATTAAATACGTTATTTTAACTACACACAACTGCCTCTTAATCTAAGATCATTTAAACAACTTAGGGCTTAATTCGACTTCTCAGTTGAAACCACTCCAACAACTTTAGTAAGTTTTTTATATAATCCATTATTATTCTCATGATCTAAATAGATTTTATTGAATTAAAATTTATTTAACTACAAGCCCCCTAGGAAAAACACTGATTTCCTATGCTTGTAACTTCACCATAATGCTAATGAAATTTGTTTGGAGTATTATTTATTAAATTGTTCATTTACTAGAATATTTTAAACTTTCATCAACTCATACACACCCATCCATAGATCAATAATCATCCTATCAAATTTACAGTCAACCACAGGTTGGAAGTATTGTAAAGGTATGTTTGTTATTTGTTTTATCAAATTCATTCTATAATTTTTATTTCTATATTATATTTTATATTTAGTTGTATCCCTATGATCAATGTTATAATATACTTATCCATATTGAAACATACCAAAGCTATCATAAATCATGTTAAAACCATATTTTAGACCTCTATCCTTAGAGCCTTATCCACATTGACAAAATTGACATCCATTCCCTAAATCAGCATCGATCATATAGATCGACATCAATCTTTAATAAAAACCCACTCTATCTATAACCTAAATCTATTTCAATTAATAGTCTAAATTACATTTTAGATCATTGTTTATTAAAGCCATGGGCTTTATGTAGATGACTCTACCTGGAGTTATTCATGACATGATTACCATTTGAGATTTACCCATAGTTTCTCATCCTCTTTTCTTAGACCAAAGTGACATTTATTTTGAACTGGGCATTTGTGTTATTGTGTTCACCCCCACCTTAGAATCCATTGTTGATTAACTATAAATAATTCAAGCTAAAGAGGATAATGCTAAATATTATTATAATGCCCACTTTAATAATATCCATCCATTGAATGTAGATTAAATATTAATCATTTTATTATCATATCTATATTTTTAAATTCTTTATTGTAATTCAATTTATTATATTTAAACACTTGAGTGCTAAGATAGTGGGCTAACATGATTACAATGAAGTGTACCACTTCATTGGACTGGGCTCATATTAGGCAATTCACTCATATATCATATTAATCAATATTTTTCTAGTTATCTATTTTGTGAAGGTAATCTTTCCAAGTCAAAAATGAGTTCTCACATCACCAGATAAATGGTGTGTGATCCTTTCTAATCATATGTAGTCTTAAAACCCATATATCTTATTTTAAGTTTTTAAGTAGGTTATTTTATATAAAAATGAACAAAAATACTTTAAATAATTGGGAGAAATTTACCTCCAATATTTATATATATTTGTACTTCTTGGTTTTTCATTTGTCATAATCTTAGCTCAAAAGTGTTATTGCCTTCACCACCATGCCCTATTTTAAAATTGAAAGTGGGGACCCTCTCTTCTTATCTAATATTTTTCTATGGGGTTGTGACATTTTGTATGATTGAGATATTCTTGATTGGTATTTTACTAGATGCTAAGTTATAAATGACTATTTTTGCTCACTTTTAATTCATTTGATTTTTTCTCAATTCAATCTAAACTTTCATTTATGAGCATTAATGTTTAACTTGAAGGTTTAATTTTAAGAATATGAAATCATATTTCATTTTAAAATATTTTATTATTCACCCATTTGAATGTTCAATATTAAAAATTAATTTTATGTGAATGGTTGGTTTCAATTTCTATATTAAATGATTGCTTCTTGGCATAATATTCACTTGGAAAAATTGTGTTTTTAGAAATCTTTAGTTATCTAATTTTATTATTTTTTGGTAGGTTTTAAAAATATTCCTAAGATCCCAAGATTCTTCCATACATCTAAATATCATTGACACGTAGGTTAGACAAATCTTTTTGGAAAAATGATAGTCTTTTTAAAGCCCCAGGTCCTCAAGAAGATGTCATGTGGAACCCTCCCAGAAGTTTGAGAGCATATATGATTGAAGGAATTAATAAAGACTTAGGACCTCAAAAACTTAGGGTAATTAAGGGATTAACCTAGAATCCTAGGATTTTAATGGCATTGGTAAAATCCCATGGCCTTGAGGCCCTAATCAGATACCTCATGACACCCTCTCAAAAACCCAAGAGCTTGAAGAGATTACAATAGCAAACCAGGAGCTCAATATATTAAAAGTATTAGCCCAAATACATGGAAGTATTGAGATTATTGAGAATAATCCACATAGCTACAATAATGATAAAGGCATACAACAAATTAAAACTCAAAGTGATGATAGACTATCAAATACCAAAGTGGGGCCTGATGGGAAAATTCATGAATCCTAGTGAAATAAAAAGAATGAGAAGTTAAGAAGGGCCCATGTGGTAGTGATTATGTTATAACATGAAGGGATTAAGATTTATGGCTCATATGGACTTTAAAATCATTGAAAGATGAGATGGGAGTATGCATCCAATTAAGTAACAAGATTAACTTGTATTTCCACAACATGATCATAAATAAATGAATTCAAGGCATTGCATTTCACATATTTATGAAAAGGGGTAGATTCATCTAAAATCATGAATAAGGAATGAATAATGGGCATAGTGTGAGCATTGGGATTAAGAAAAGAGCATAAGATAAATTTATCCTTCAATAGACGTGCCACCTAAATACATAAAACATGTCTAATGGAAATCCCAAATCAATCCAAATGACCCTCTAATACTAGAGTGAAAGTAAGTATGTATAAGAGAATTATAAATATGGCATGTATATCATAATATTAACTTACATAACCAATCATATTAATGATTACTTGTAAATGCCCCATTAGTGGGAAATGAAAATTTGAGATGGAGCTCCATGGAATTGGAGGTCTATATAAGGTCAACTCTTGGATTATAATAATGGATGGATCCATTTAGATTATATCATATAGTAGTGGAAAATACATGATTGGATTCTCCATAGTTAGTAGACCAAAAAATTTTCATTCTTTCCTATCATAGTGTTTTCCTTGATGTAATAAAAATGAAGTTTGTAGTTGAATGGTTGTTGTAAATATCACCATTATTAATCAATAAGAAATATCTTGATATTTTATGTAATTTGGAGGATCACATATATTTCTCACTCATTTTTATGGTGGTTATGGTATGATTTCCTCTTTATAACTTCTTCCAAGACTCTTACACCATCCTTTAACTAGAGTTGTGCTAGGTCTAGCTCAGTTAAGGATTAGTTTCTATAAGATTTGTTTAATAAAAAACTTTAGCATCATCTCTATGGAAGAAGGGAATTTTCTTACCTTTTTTCCTTTATTTTTATCTTTATTTTTACCAATGTGTTATCTTAATATTAATATCATTCCAATTTTAATGCTAAATCATGATTATTAAATGTAATCCATCACCATTTAAGCATTGTTGAATAGACTAGTGGTGGAATAATCGAGTCTCATTGTGCTTATAGCATAAGCCATCATATGTAGTTAGCTTGATTAAATCCCCTTATTATGGAGTAGTTTCACATCAAACACTGAGTTACCCTATGTACCAATAACTGGTAATAAATAACTTGGGGAAGGTTTTATTCTTGCAATAAATCCCTCCTTTTAGAACAAGTTGGGGCCTAACACCCCTAAATGCCTATAAGTTGTGTCACCAAAACCATCAACATATTAGCTCTATAAGGAGGGCATGATATGAAGGTGAAGAAGCTTTAATGAAAATTTTATGCTAAAAAAACTTTTGATTCATTTCCTATCTAGTCCAATGTCTTTTACATGGCTAGGTGGGTGTAGTTTGCCAGTGAACATCCTAGGGCCTATTCATGGATTATCTAATAATCCTAGTTCATTTTTTCCAAATCACACACATGGTGGGATCTTAACTATAAAATAACACATTATTTTTTTCAAGGATTCCATCCTAAGGACTTGCATCCAACATGAAGATATGGCTTATAACGTTTTCCCTTGTTCTTTGGATAAGGATACATATGACTAGTACATTGGATTGTCAGATGGTTGCATAACCACATGGGATAAATTTGAATGTTTATTCATAATCCATTTTAGATATCCCATCAATCATAATTCCATATAACACAAATTTTTAATGTCCCTTAGGGAACATAATGAGTCTTTGAGTGATTTCAAGTAACACTTTCATTAGTTGTATATGAGGTTAAGAGACCCTTTCCTATAGACAAAAGTAGTATCCATAGAGATTTACCTCAAAAAATTATTTCCCCTTAGTGATATGTTTTTTCAATGGATTCCTTTATCTCTCACATCCTTAGTGTTGACATACCAAAAAAGATTTACCAGTAAAGGATAATCCATGTCTCATATCATATCTTTAATTTTTATAACCCATGGGAACAATTAGGTGTTCACCCTCAAAATCCTTTGATTTACTTGCTGTTGAGTCATTCCATCAAAAAAAGTAAATTTCATAATGAAACATCTCCCAAATCATTACATTGGATGTCAAGTGAACTCCCTTGTATTGAATGATGAACTTACTTGATCCACTAATGCATGTAACTCTATTAATTCAGTATGTAATCAACATGATTTTATTCTTATTTTTAGTAGTCAAGTTTCTTTTTATAATTTTGATAATTATGTACCATTCAATTTAGTAATTCACCAAAATACAATGCTTGGGTTAATCCAAGAGAATAATGATGATAATTCAAATGGTGAGGAAGTAGTGGTTAACTTGAGGAACCTAGTAAGATAAGATCAAATCAAAGGAAAGATACCTAATTAATAAGGTGAATCATAAATATATTATAATCATCTTGAACATGAAATTGATTATTTAGATTAATTAGGTGAGGAAGATGCATGCTATTTATCTTAGTCATTCTTGTCCTCTATTACTCTCTCTCCATCTAAAAGGTTGATTCAAGGTGGTAAGAAACACAATAGTAGTAACATCTTTCCCAGTCCATCATTGAAGGTGAGTGAGATTGAATTAAAAAACAAAGATGAAGAAGGATATATATGTGAACTTAGTGCATTGACTAAATATATAATAAGATATCTTTCACTTTAGTCAGCCTTACATCCAAGTAAAATGGCAAATTTCTAAATTTAGAGGTAATGGGCATGGAAGGTATGCCAATACAAGTCGTGCTTAAACATGAAATAATTCAATGCAATTCTCTATATACATTTGCCATAGATGAAAAATATATGAGATCATTGACATGGGAAGAAAAATTCCCATTCCTCCTCATCAATGAATATGAAAATCAATAAGATTACATAACATCCATCTCAATCCAAGAGTAGCTCCCAACTGACTCATATTTTGGCTACAATAAAGGTGACACCCCTAACAGGTTGGATGTTATGTTATTTATATTAATAATAATTACCACCCTTTCCTCTCACCATGGTATAATTTTTGTATTGATGTATTCTCTTTAACTTATCCCAAATGCTTTGTTCAAGTTAAATGTAGCTTCATTGCTAAGTTTCATAATCAATTTTTTTTAGTTTGCATAAATAGAATATTGATATATCTCTATTGGGTAGTTTACATGAGCATAGAAGGAAGGATAGGCATAAATAAATGTCCACTTATAATTCTCAAAATCATATAAGATAGGTGTCTAACTAAATTCAAACATAGTCCTGCCTGAAAGAACTTCTATGAATAATTTATCTTTTCCTTTCTTGTTTGCTTTTTGACTTTTTCCTTCCCATCCCTTATTGTTAATTTAATTCCCATTTCTTATTTTGTTTTGTTTTGTTTTGTTTGGTACTTATATTTATACATCAAGGATCCCCTATTAATCAAATAAATGAAATTAAAGGCATATTACATGGATAACATCAATGTCACTCAAGAATATGAATGAAAACCTTGAACAATTACATAAATTGCTATGATTATCTTATGCATTTTAATATTTTTAAAGGCCAATGATTCAAAATAGAATATGTGGATTTAATTTCTTTTCTTAGTTAAACTCATCTATACATTTAATTTAAACATCTAAATAAAATTTAACATTGTCTTTTTTGGGTTTATCTTAGCTGATCACAAACATTATGATTTTCGCTAAACCCATGGATTGGTTCCCAACCCTAAATAGATAAAAAAAGTAAAGTATCCTTTCCAAATAATTTATCAAAATTAAAAATTATTAAAATATTCCTTGAAATGGTGATCCTTATAACCTCCATCATAGGATTTTTAGCATGACTAGAAGTGGAGCAAGGCCTTCAGAAGGGATCAAAGGTATCTCTATCAGGGTTATGAATAGCTATCTATAAGTAGAGTAATGCCCAAGCCACTCCCCTCATGCCAAACAAATAAATATCTCCTTTCATAGTTTATGATAATTTATACAAATATGAAATATTGTGTTTACATGTAAATAAAATGAATTAATCACTTGATCACACATAGATGGATTTTGGTGGGATTGCAACTAAGTATGCCACATGTTGAGTTATCTCAACTAATCATTTGTAGCTAATGTTTTTTGTTTGGATGCAATAAATGAAGATTATATATTCTTTAGATACTTATTATCTACTAGCAGGGGTCACCATTTTTTATTGCCTTCACTAACATGCCCCATTTTCAAACTAAAAATGAGAACCCTCTCTTCTTATGTGATATTTTTATATGGGGTTGTGATGGTCTGTCTAGTTGAGATCTTCTTTATTGATAGTTTACTAGATGCTAGGTTATAAATTATTATTCATGTTCATTTATAATGCCTTTAAATTCTACTCAATTCAGTCTAAGTTTTCATCTATGAACATTAATGTCTAACTTGTAGGTTTATTTCAAGACTATGAATTCTTATTTCATTTTATAATACTCTAGTATTCACCCATTTGATTATTCTAGCTTAAAACTTAATTTTATGCAAATGGATGATTTTAATTTATATGTTAAATGACTACTTCTCAAAAAAAATTTACTTGGAAAAATTGAGTGTTTTTAGAAATATTTACTTAGATGATTTTCTCATTTTATCAAATGTTTTCAAAATATTCCCAATACCCCCATATTATGTAATGCTTCCAAATTTCATCAATGTATGACTTCAAATTTAAATATTTTTTTAGAAAAATGACTCTATTTTTAAATCCCTAAGGCCCTAAAAAGATGCCATATGGCACCTCTTGCAAGCTTAAAAGTACAAAGTATTTAAGGCATTAACAAAGACTCAAGACTTCATAACCTCATAACCTTAAGGGATTTAAGGAATTAACCTGAAAATCTAGGATTTGATTAGCATTGGTAAAGTATCATGACCCCAAGGCCCTAATAATATGCCATATGGCATCCTCTTAAAAACCTAAGAGCATGTATCGATTATAAAATTAACCTGGGAGCTCAGGGTAATGGTAGTATTATCCCAAATGCATTGAGATCCCTAGATGCCTAAGACAAACCCATATGGCTAAGACAATGATAGAGGCAGATAATAAAGTAAAGCCTGAGAATTTTAATAGACTACCAAGTGCCAAAGTGGGGTGTAAAGGGAAAATTCATGAATCCTAGTGAAACAAAAAGAATGTGAAACTAAAAAGGGACCATGTGGTAGTGGTGATGTCATAATATGAAGGGACTAAGACTGATCCCTTATTTAGCCATCAGAATCATCAAAAGTCAAGATTACACTATGCATCCAATTCAATATAAAAATAAATTTGTACCTTATAAAAATAATGATAAATAATGGAATTAAAGGAGTTTTATTTTTAATAATAATAAAAAGGGTCAAATTAAACTAAAATTATGAATAAGGTGTGAATCATGGGCATGGTGTGTGCATTGGGATCAGGTGAAGAACATAAGACAAATTTATCCTTCAAGATACATGGTGCCTAACTACATGGAAAACATCTCAATGGAAATCCTAAAGAAATCCTAATGACCCTCTACTACCATAGTTTAATTTAGAATTTGAAAGGACATGGTCGAGTTGGCATGCCTGTTAGAAGTTTAACTACCATCTCTAATCACATTGATGATTACTTATAATTACCCCATTAGTGGGAAATGAAAAGTTAAGAAGGATCTCCATGGAATTGAAGGTATATATAAGATTATATATTTAATTTTAATAAGGGTTGGATCCCTTTATATTATAGAAAATACTAGTGGACAAGACATGATTGGATTCTCCATAGTTAGTAGACCAAACAATTTCATGTTTTCCTAGTATAGTGTTTTCTTTATTGTTATGAAAATGAAACTTGTAGATAAGTGGATATTGTAAATCTCACCATTGCTAATCAACAATGAATATATTGATATTATATGTGTATTGGAGGCTTGCATATATTTCTCAGACATTTTTATGGTTGTTATGGTCTACTTTCCTCTTAGTAACTTCTCCCTAGATTCTCTCACCATATTTTACATGGAGTTGTGTTAGGTATAGATAATATAAGGATTGGTTTCTATGATAATTTTTCAATTAGACATGTCAACTTCATATCTATGGAAATAAATCCTTTTATTCCCTTTTCCCCTTTCTTTTTTTCTTTCTTTTTACTAGTATGTTAGCTTAAGATTGATATCAATACTCTTATAATGTTAAATCATGAGTTTTGAATGTATCCCATCACCATTTAATTTTTTTTTAATGGATTAATGGTGTATTAATATAGTCTCATAGTGTCTATATCTTAATCCATCATTTGGAGTCAGTTTCACTAAAGCCCCTTTTTATGGAGTAGTTACACATCAACCACTGAGTTACCCTTTATACCATGACATGGTAACAAATAACTTTGGGAAAGATTTATTATTGATATAATTCCATGTTTTTAGGATATGTTGGGACCTAACACCCCCCAAATTCATGGAGTTAGTGTGTCACCAAAATGATAAAAAAAGTATTCAAAATAAAGTATCTCTTCATATCAAATTGCTAAAAGGCAAAATGGTTACATCAATACATAAGTGTAATCCTAACTTTGTTATCTTTACTTTAAATCATTTAAAATTATCTCAACTCCATATTATATGCACTGATTATATGTTATAACATGTTCTTTGTTTCATTTCAATCACTAGAAAAACACTCGAGTGGGACTCACATAAAGATAAGGTGTGTTATACACACCATGGTATGCATTTCATTTTATTTAAACTAGTAATTTCATTACTATATAAAGGAAGGGGGATGTAGACACTATATTTGAATTATATATAACCTTAGTATTATACAATTTGAAATTAATTATCATGGTTGTGTTAGTACCCAAAATTATACTGAAAAAATTGGGTCCTTGTCAAGTATAAATTCTTAAGTCCATCCCAAGTAGAATATAGGTGACTAAGTCATTAGCCCAATTTTTGTCTTCAAATGTTCACTAAAATGTAGAGTTCATGTTAAATCAACTAAGTGTAAATTGGTTTTTACTAAGTGTAAAGTCTTATTTCATTTCAGCTAAAATGTTTGTACAAAAAATATGAAGGAATTCCATCAGACATTTTTTCCATGGTGAAAATTCCAAAGGTCTATTTCCTTCGGGCATGTTTCCATGGAAAAAATGTTTGAAATATTTGCATTATGTTGAGATAATGTAAAGTTTTTATTTTCTTTAGAATTTTTGTCCATGACAAAAAGTTTGAAGGGCACTTTCCCTTTGGGCATTTTACCCATAGAAAAAATCCTAACAAAAGTCATTTCCTTTGGCAAAAATGATAATTCCAATTCCTTTATAAAAAATGACAAGTCCAATTCCTTTGGAAAAATTTTCAAGTCCATTTTCTTTGGGAAAAGTGCAAAGGTTAATTTCTTCAAGGAAATTATTTTGGACATTTTATTTGAAACAATTGTCCTGATGAAGACAAAAATTGAAATTTTGTGGGAAAAGTATCTAAGGGAGTTCATTTATTTGGGGAAATTATCCTAGATAAAATGTCTAAAATAATTGTCCCTATAGATAGAGGGCATGAGAGAAGAAGTGTTGAAAATAAAGAATCTTGAGATAATTCTTGTGGCACAAAATGATCGTAACAATTTTTGTGGCAAAAAAATCCAACAATAATTATGTCAAAGACCAAAATGCCAAAGAAAGGAATATCAAATATAGAGGTATTGAAATATAAAAGGATTGATGACTAGAAACTCTACATAAATTTACTCAAATTGCATAAGTGTTGAGATTGTAGGGCTTGATTAAAATTTGAGTATATTCTTATCAATATAAGTACATGGTGAAGTGTACAAATCATGATCAATGGTGAGTATAAGGCCAATGTTTCAAAAAAATTCCTAGGATGAGTGAGATGGTGAAAAGTGTCACCATCATGGAAACCCTATAAAAAATCCAATGAAGTACAAAGCAAATGACTGGGGCTTATGGATAGATATCGATGATTTGTGCTTGATTCATGCCAATGAGATCAATGATGTTATAGTTTTAAATGAAGTTATTAGAAAGCATAAAGAATACAAGTGGAAAATCTACGCACCACAAAATAAAACTTGAGCCTCTTTTAAAAATCAATAACGTGCATTTACTTGGGTGAGGATGATCCAGTGGTGTGGAGCGATAGTGAGATTTTCAATAGATCCTAAAATGAATGTAGGACCACCATGTGGTATAAGTGCACTATCCAAAACATAATTGATAGTGTAGGATGCATAAATATCATAGGGATTCTAAGTGGCATGACTTCAGGGTTGAATATAGCTAGTAGCCAATAGTGCTTGGTATTTTAAATCAAGATTGATGGTCTATGTCGATCCATACACACAGATCTAATGGTGAAAACCAAGATGGAATTTTTAAAGGGTCTAAGTTAAATGTGGTAGTGACATGTGTCACAACTATAATGGATTGTACATAGATCTATGGTCTATATTTTCTCAAATGAGTAGATCTGATGGTGTAGGATGATTGTGGACATTTCAATGAAGTTAAACCATGTATGGAGACAAGTGATGTTGAGGTAAATATAAATCAAAGATATGGGTGAAGTAATTGACATGTAAATTCCACATAGGCATGCATGACATATTAAAAGACCATGTGAAATATATTTAGTGAAGGCTTCCACCACTAATAGCAGCCTGGCAAATTACAAGTGGTAAATTTGTGAGAGGGACCAAGATTTACCCAAGTAAATCAAAATTTGGAACTAATGCATTTTTTCATTAAAATATATGATGGAATTCATAAATTTATGGATGTGAAAAAGACAAATTTTTGAAATTCAAAATATGAAAAAACAAGTTGGAGCCAAAAGTAAAAGGCTAAAAGTGACCTAATTTTTTCATATTGTTTTGTTATTGTGCTTGTTCCTCCTTGAGTGAGAAATTGTAGGATTATATATACAAGTTGGGCCACTATAGATGAGATTATTTAGATGGAAATGGATCTATAATATTCCCAAGAAATCATGGTAAAACTAGTTTGTTCAATGGCATGCATAAGAGGGAGGGTAGTTGTCCAGGAGTTTCTAGTTATGCAAGTAAGTAATCTAAGGCATCTTCAGGTAGTTCCACATAAAGGCAAATTTTTTTTGGAAATATACCATGAATATTATCCTTTAATCTCATGTGAAAGTCATATCCTACCATGAAATTAGATTTTTTTTTTCAAATCTTCATCATTCTTTGTAGAGGCAATTAAACATTGATTTTTCTTACAAATGAATGAAGATTTCAGGAATGACAAGGGAATGATTTCCTTATAAAAGCATCTTCATAGAATTGAGATTTTTTTTTTCACTTTTTATAGTTATGGCCCATGGTTATAGATCTAAAAATTTACAAATAGAGGGCTTTTACTCTATTCAAGGGGTTGGTTGGCCATTGTATTAGTTGTTGTTGGTCATTGTCTTAGGTGTTCATTTTTTTCAAGTCTAGATTATGTAGAAATGTTTTTGGGATTAATTATTATGTGTATATTTTATCTCCCTTAATAATTTTGTTGCATCTATATAGCCATTAAAAAATTTGAGATCATGTTTATGTCTCCCTTATCAAAAGAGCAATCTCACCATGCTTGTCCCCATGTCAGCATTTTGAAGTATTGATGTTTGTAATATTTCTTCTCAAGTTAATGAAGATAATTATGGTTCTTTGTTATTTCTTGTTGATGAAGTGATACAATTGGTTTTGAAAATATTATTGACTGGATATCTAGTTTTATGCTCATTACTAGTTATCATTCTGAGCATGGGTCTGGGTTACAAAACCCTTTCTACATTATTCTATAATATATTATTAAACAACTTATTAGGGCACCCTAGATTTATGGATTTGATAGGCAAAAAGCATTTGAAATATTAGTTTCAGTGTACGTTCTAGTCTCTCAGGGATCATTTAGTATTTACCATTATATTTCATTTGAATGTTTTTTTGCATATTTACTAAAAAATAATGCTATTAAATACTGCAAGACATGCTATTGTTTGGAAGCTACTAGCATGCTACCTTGCATTTTTTTTGTCATCTAACTTGTCCTACCCTATCCTACCCAAAAATAATATACCATATTGCATAATATAAGTTTTATATGCCTTGAAAATGCATAAGATAATTCATACTTCATATGTGTTTGTAGTTTGTGCTTTAAAAGTCTAGCATTGTAGTCTCTTATTCAACCCTTATTGTTGAGAATTTTATAAATGAATATTATACTCTCTTTCCCATCTATCTTTAGTAACTTATATATGACTTAGAGTGTTTATGAATTTAATGTGACAACCCTTCATGGGTGAAGTGTGTAAACTTGGTTATGCTTTGGGCATATTTGTTCCTTATGCCAAAAAACCCCATGGAGATTGAATTGCAGAATCTCTCCATGTGAACAAGCTATCTCGTAGGTCCTCTCACCTTGGTTTAAGCATATCCAGAAGTAAATGGGAGATAGCCATACAATTTTTAGGTATCTCTCAGTCATTTTTTACATTTGGTATATTTTTTATGCCATTCCTTCCCTAGTTACAATGACATACTAGTGGGTTTTTCATCTTTACTTGCCATTTTTCTTCAAGTATGCAAGGTTGAGTGTATGAGGTATACAACTAGGAACCAACACTCTTCTGGCACCATTTTTGATGATTAAAATAAAATCCTAGTTACTTGTGTGTTAATGAGGACTCTTGTATAGAGCTATAGTATTCCATGTTATGAATTTATCTATTGTTACTACACTGATTTGACTATTTTGGCCATCAACACCATAACACTCCATTAGGGATGTGCCAGGAGTTTTTTAAATCTTGATAATTAACTTATGTTGTGTTCATTGTAAAGGATTGTTAAGATTGTATGTTGGAATTTGTTTTATCCCTTTTGAACATTATTATAAAAAATTTAGTGTTTTTTCTATCTCATTAAGCTTTAACAAGTTTGATTTTAGCATGTATCATAGTCAGTGTGTTGATTTTTATATTCTATAATTTTTTTTCTAATAGAGACTCCATTATATCATCTAGTTTCATGGAAGATCAGTGCTTAAGTTTGAAATATGTTTACTAACTTTCAGCTTTAAGTATTCTATTATTTTTAAAGCTGGAAGGACTAAGATCATCCTTCAAAACTGACTTGTTAAAGAAACTCATCTCTCCTTTAAGTATTCATCGAACGAAAAGAGGAAAAGTTTGGAGGCCTATTAAAGGGCATCATTCAGTTGCTTAGGACCATCAATATTTTGATAATCTTGAGATATTTTTTATCCCACCCATTGTTGAGGACTATCATAGCTCTCCTAGTAACTTTAAAACCTATAGTCTTGTGTATTATCTACCTCCTTCTCAACCAATAGAATCCCCTCCAAAGTTTGATCCATTAAGTTTACCTCATTTACCCCCTCATATCCATTTATCATTTTTTCTTGAAACTCCTATTAAACTAATAATGAGGCATATAGATCAAGATGAGGATGAGCATCCTATATTCCATATTCCAAAATTCAAACCCATAAATTTTGATGAAATGGTTGACTATTGTAATGAAGTCCCAAATGAAGTTAGGAAATACCTCTCAAAATTCCAAGGGAATAATGTAGTGAGTGGTGATCAACACCTGAGGGACTTTCAAAACATCATTGAAGATTATGAGGTTGAGCATGATGATGTGTTCGTCAAGATATTTATGGACACACTAGAGAAAGATACTTATGAATGGTTTAACTCTCTTCCCAATGGATGCATTAATTCATGGGAAGAGATGGAGAATGCTTTTAGGATTTAGTATGGTGCTAGGATTGATCCAAGGTTTTTTTTGGCTGAATTTAGAAATAAAAAAGAATCCTAACAAGTGTGTGTAGGACTTCAATACATGGTTTAACAAGACCATGATGTAGTTGCTTGAGAACATCAGTCCTAGTGATTCAACATGCTTGATAAAATACTATGATGCCTTTGATAAGAAGGATACATACTAGTTGAAGGATAAGGCTCCCACTAACCTATGGTTGGAATTCAATATGGCTATCCAAATTGAGAAAAACATAAAGCATATGTGAAATCCCAAGAATAAGCAGGATGATGTAAAATTGGTCAATATAAAAAAGATATAGTCCACAAAAACTACCAATCTTGAGGAGATTGTTAAAAATTTGGTCTCTACTATCAAATAAATATCATACAAGTTGGTTAGAGATGATAAGGGGATCCCTCATGTGTCTACCAGTTAAGAAAGGCCTCTAAATCTGAATCAAGCACAAAAGGGGCTTGCTTTCTATAATGAAGACAATGATAGGGAAGATGCCTACACATGAAGAAAGAATGGATATAAATTAGAATAGAGGGGATGGAAAAGAAGTGTCTAAGCCATTAAATTCCAAGGTGAATTTTGTAAATTATGACATTGATATTGATTAGTATGACAAGTGATTCCTTCCACATCCCCTATGTGATACAACTAAATTGATAGATGAGGATGTAGATTAACTTGATTTGACATCATATAATGATGAGATCTTGACCTAAAATTGTCAAAGCCCCCAAATTGAGATGATTGCCTCCATAGAATTGTTGAGTGCTACTATTGTTGATCAATTTTAGAGTGTGGTCAAGAAGGTAAGTATCCTGAATCCTAAATTTGCTTATGATGTCAATATGGCACAAGCATATAAATTACCCATTCATGATTTCAATTTATTACATTCTATGATGATTAATACATATGATGGGGGAATTTTTTCAGTTGAAGATAGGTAACTATTGATCAATGCAGTAATTTCTCAAGAGGAGTATCACTTGAGAAGATAATATCATGTTTTTGTTCCTTAAGACACTACCCCTACAAATCCAAAGGTAACGGATGCTAAGAAAACTACAATATTCCCTAAAGCTTCCAAACTAGTGCCTATTTCCCAATTTTCTAAGCCAAGAGGTGTTCTAACTAAGAGTAGGGTAACCGTATTGTCTAGTATCCCTAAAGGTGCTAATGAGTTTAAACAAAATCACTTTTGAAGGCTACTATTAAAAATTTAAATCCATCCTAGCCTACTCCACTTCAACTCCACTTCAAACCTTAAGTTACTGTATTCTAGATGAAGGTGTTGTCACCCTTCCACCCAAATCTCCTCTTCCTCAATATAGCATATGTGATATGGCCCAAGTCTTGGTCCAACTATAAATCACTATGCCACTTGTTGAATTGTTAAGAGTACCTAAACATATTAAGAGAGAATTTAAGTACCTGGAATTTGGTGAGAAGTTAGTTAAAAATTAAACTGAGCTACCCTAAAAACCCTCAAAAAGTGATGAATAATTAGAATAGGTTTTTGTACCTACTTTGGAGGTATATTTTGGGATTGCATTGGTAGAAAGTTAGGTGAATGTGGATCCATTTTATACAACCCTACTGATCAATAGTTTTATTTTTCATAATTGCATGTTTAACTCTAGACGTTCCTATAATGTGATACCCCTAGGTGTCCTAAATGATATTGGAGTTAATATTACATCATCCTTTGTCAGGTGTTATGCCATGGATTCATGAGAGGTTCCATTTTTGGGACAAGTCAAAGGATTGGTTGTATAGTTAGTAGTGCATCCTAGTAAGTATCTGAATATGGATGTGGTGGTTGTATATTATTCACCTAAGTGGAGGATGTTGTTGTCATGTAAATGGGTTGCTATCATGGGTAGAAGTGTACAAATGGACCTTTCATATTCCACCATTTTGCTGAAGGGTAAGATGGTCAAACTTTATAGAGAGCTGAAGATATTGCATGTAATTAACGATCCAAAACATGTTATGAATGAGGTGTTGTACACTGATGTTGAATTGGGGAATTTTTTTGGGAATGTTGATACTAGTGAATAGCCTATTGTTATTTATGTTTAACTTGACAAATAAGGTGTAGTTTGGAAGATGTTTTTTGATGGGGTTTGCTCCAATCTTGGAAAAAGAGTCAGGGTTGTTTTCTATGCCCCTAATGGTAAATGTTTTATGTTTTATTTTTAGTTTTCCTTTGAATGCATGAATAATAGTACTGAGTATGAGGTACACTTTCTTGGTTTAAGGATTGTCTAAAAATATGGAATTATAAGTTTGATTATCAAGGATGATTCTAAACTAGTGGTTAAGTAGATCCACAATGCTTATGCCACCAAGAATAAAAGGTTTAAACAATATCAAAATGTTGTTTGGGATTTACCTGCATTTCTTGATGCATTAAATATTTGTTATCATGATAGAAGTTTCAACTAAAACATTTATGGATTCATAGGGTTAGGTACTCAATTTGATATTGAAAAAATGAGTCCTCACTATCAGTATCAACTGGAGGTGCTTGTTTAGCTTCAATCCAAAATAATGTTCATCATTGGTAGGTGTTTGATGATGATGATTAGATTAAAAGGTTTCTAAATTGTGAATCTAAGTTCCATGATCAACTCATAGACATGGAATCTATGGTTTAGGTTTGTAATGGGAAGGAAAATTTATTTGGGAAGGAAATTATTTAGCTTAAGAAAAACACACTCCCAAGAGGATTGGTAAGTTTAGAAGCATATTTTGATGGAGATAATAGAATCAAATAAATATATTCATTCATCTCAAAAGATGTGACTGAGTGCAACTTCGGTTCTCATGAGAATACAAGAAAGGTTTGGTTGGATACTCACCTAAGTGTAGCTGAGAAGCATGTTTACATGCAACTACTTAAAAGGTACTATGATTGTCTAGGATAGTCTTATTATGAGTTGAAAGCATATAAGGAAGATTTATTCCAGCATGTCATCCCATTACACCCTGATAACAAACCTTTTAGGTATAAATAGAGACCCATTAACCCCATATTGGCCACCAAGATGAGGGATGAATTAAATAATATGAGGGATGGTGGTATTATTCAACCCATAAAGTATTCATCATGGGTTACCAATTTAGTCCCTATGTGGAAAAATAATGGTGACATCTATTTGTTTGTGGATTTAAAAAACTTGAACAAAACTTTTTTGAAAGATAATTATCCCCTACCCAATATGGAGAACTTGCTGCAAAGTGTTAGTAGATCAGAGATGTTTTCCATATTAGACATCTTTTCAAGGTACAACCATGTTGTGGTGAAGGAATTTGAGAGGTCAAAGACCACATTCACAATTCCTTAGGCATGTATGTATATATGAGGATTCCCTTCAAGTTGATGAGTATTGGTCCAATGTTCCATTAGTTATGAAAGTTGATTTTATAGGGATAATTAATAAGTTCATATCTATGTATCATGATGATATCATCATGTACTCCAAGACTAGAGAAGAACATTTGGAGCATCTAGAGTAGGTGTTGATTAGATGTAGGGAGTTCAACATTTATCTTAATCCAAAGAAATTCCACTTTAGATTATAAAAGGCCAAGTTGATGGGACATATAGTGTCTAAGGATGGTGTCATAATTGACCCTAAAAGGGTCAAAGCCATTGAAAAAGTGGTTATCTTATAGTCCAATAAAGTAATTCGGTCTTTTTTTGGATAAATTAACTTTGTAAGTAGGTTTATGTCTAAATTTATAGATATCACTTTGCCTATTACTTACATACTAAAGAAGGACCAGATCATCAAGTGGGAGGAGAAGGCCATGCAAGCATTCATTGACATCAAGGGAGATTTAAAATCCACTCCTATCTTGGCCATTCCTGATTACATGAAGTCATTCTAGATATTCTATTTTGCATCATATAATATTGTTGTTATTCTATTGTAAAAGAATGAGGAAGGTCATGAAAATCCCATAGATTTTTTTAGTAAATCTATGCAATGTATTGAAATAAACTATACCATCATGGAAAAACAAAAATTTTCTCTATTGAAAGCTATCAAGACATTCAGACCTTCCTAATTTTAAAGGTTATTGCTTATGTCCCACATAACATTGTGAAGGACATCTTTACTCAGACTGAAGTATCCATCAAGAGATGCAAGTGGGTCAACAAGTTCTAAGATTATGACATGGATATTAATACCACCAAGTTAGTAAGAGGGATGGGTCTAGCCAAGATTATGACTGAGAATAATTTTCAATATATTCAGGTAAACACTATTTTTTTCAATGTGGATGATTCTTTGAGTCAATTTAACATGCTTCTATGGTATAGATATATTGTTTACTACTTAAAAAATCTGAATTATCCCATTGACTTAGATAAAAATCAAAGAAGAACTATTAATTTTTTTTCCCAAAAATACCTCTTGACTAAAAGTGGACTTACATGGAATAATTTGGATGGGGTTCTCTTAAGATGTGTGCTACTAGAAAAATAGAATACTAACCTAATTGAAGACTTCCATAGTGGAGTATGTGGTGTCCATTTTGCACCTAAAGTTATAGCTCATAAAATTTTGAGAGTTGGTTATTGGTGGCCATTGATATATAAATATGTTGTTCAAAAAGTCAGAAAGTGTGAGAAATGTCAATGGTTTGCTGGGAGGATAAAATATTTAGGTTATCTTCCCTTAAAACTTATGAAGTTTAAAGGTCCATTAAGGCAATGGGGAATGGATTTCATTAGAGAAATTATTGATTCATCAATTTATAGACATATATGGATAATAATAATAATTGACTACATCATAAAGTGGGTTGAAGCAGTCCCTATAAAGAAGATGATGTACCAAGTAGTTATAGATTTCTTGCTAAATTAGATTATTTGTAGATTCAGTGTGCTTGATAAGATAATTTTTGATAGTGTCATGTGATTCAAATACAAACCTTTGGTGGTATTACGCAAAGAGTATGGAATTAAGTTGACCTATGCTTCCAATCACAACCCTCAAGGAAATGGGCAAGTAGAATCTAGTAAGAACTTGCTCAAGATCATCAGATAAACATTTAAAGCTAATAATAAGAAGTGGGGTGAATAACTAAAGTTTGCCTTATGGGATGATATAATCATTACTAAGAGAGATTTAGGAAAAAGAGATTTTAATCTTGTTTATGGATCTCAAGAAGTTTTGACTATAAATTTGTAGTTTCCAACTTAACAGCTTATGAAGCAACTAGAAGATGATGAGCAGGTCAACCAATATGAAAGTAAGATGAACAATATTATTGATCTTGATGAAATTTGAAGACAGGCTCATGAAAGACACCTCAAGTTAAAGGAAAAGCTTAAGAAAATATTTGATAAGAAGGTCACTCCAAGAACCTTCTAAGTAGGTGATCTGGTTCTACTTTGGGATAGTAGGAATGAGGAGAAAGGAAAACATGGAAATTTTGATGCCTTGTGGATGGGCCCTTATTCCATTAACTATCAGATTTGGAAAAATAATTTATTCTTAAGAGACTTGGATGGTGAAATATTGACGCTGCCAATTAATGATAAATATTTAAAAAACATCCTTGATTGAGTCCATAACTTTCAATTGTGTATAAATTATATAGTCTATAGTTTTATCTTTCTATTATTTCATTGCTTGGTCTCCCCTCTATTTTTGGCCTTATTTGTATAGTTTCCTTTTGTGTTTATAATGTGTGATTATTTTCAAATCTTCCTTATCTATTATTTTAAGTCTACCATGTTTTATTGAGCTTACATGAGTGTTATTAGTAAAATGTTAAGTCTTGACTTCATGACCCAATGGATTGTCATCTGGTCTTATATTTTGTGGTTCTTTGCACATGAAAAGAGGGTATGAATACTTGAGTGAGAGTTAGTATTAATGCCCAAAATTGCACTGAAGTAATTGGGCCCTTATCAAGTATAAATTCTTAAGTCTAGCTTGAGTCAAGTATAGGTGCCTAAGTCCTTAACCCAATTTATATCCTCAAATGTTCACTAAAAGGTCAAGTTCATGTTAAATTAGCTAAGTGTAAATTGGTCCTTACTAAGTGTAAAGTCTTATTTCATTTTGGCCAAAATGTTTATACAAAAAATATAAAGGAATTTTGTTGGACATTTTGTCTCCGGTAAACATTTTGAAGGTCTATTTCCTTCGAGCATTTTACTATGGACAAAATGTCCAAAAGATTTGCATTATGTTAGGAAAATGTAAAGTCTTTATTTGATTCAGAATTTTTGTCCATAGTAAAAAATTATGAAAGGTACTTACCCATTGTACATTTTTCCCATGGAAAAAAATCTTGATAAAAGGCATTTCCTTTGGCAAAAATGATAAGTCCAATTCCTTAGGAAAAAATGACAAGTCCAATTCCTTTGGAAAAATTGTCAAATCTATTTTCTTTGAGAAAAGTGTAAAGGTTAGTTTTTTCAGGGAAATTATTTCAAAAAAATTATCCAAAATAATTGTCCCAATGAAGAAAAAGATGTTGAATACCTAATTTCTTCAAGAAAAGTGTTTGAGAGAGTTCATTTATTTAGGAAAATTATCTTAGACAAAATGTCCAAAATAATTATCTCAATAGACAAAAGGCCCAAGAGCAGAAGTGCTAAAAATAAAGAAGCCCATGATAATTATTAAGGCACAAAAGACATTCAATAATTATTGTGGAAAAAAAATCCTACAAAAATTCTACCAAAGACCAAAATGTCAAAGACAGGAATACTGAAGACAGAGGTCCCAAAAGACAAAAGGATCGATGTCTATAATCTCTAAATAAATTTGCCTAAATTACATAAATGTTGAGCTCACAAGGTTTGCTTAAAAGTTTAATAGATTCCTATTGATCAATAGTATGAATCAAAGAGTATAGATCCTAATCAATAGTACATAGAAGGCCAATGTTTCAAATAAATCCTTGGGATGAGTGAGATTGTGATAAGTGTCACCATCATGGAAACCCTTCCATAAATCCAATAGAGTGAGAAGTAAAGGATTGTGGCCTATGGGTAGAGATCAATGGTATACACTTGATCCATGCCAATGTGATAAATGATGCAAAATAATGTTCTAATTTTCAATGAAGTTGTTAACAAGTGCAAAGAAGACAAGTGGATTAGCTACATGTAACAAATTAAAGCCTAAGCCTATTTTAAAAATCAATGGCATGTATTTACTCAAGTGAGGATGATCCAATAATACAAAATGAGAATCAGATTTTTAACAAATCTTGGAATTAATGAAGGACCACCATGTGGTAAAATCATGCTAACCTAAGCATAATTGATAGCACAAGATGTAGAAGGGGCTTCTAAGTGGCATGACATGAGGGCTACAGATAGCTAGCAACCAGTAGTGCTTCATCTTTTAGATCAAGATCGATGGTCCATGTTGATCTATGTACATAGATCCAATAGTATGAATTAAGATGTAATTTTCAAAGGGTCTAGGTTGAATGTGGTAGTGACATGTGTCATAACTGAAATGAGTCAGACATAGATCTATGGTCTATGCTTGCTCAAATGAGTAGATCTGATAGTGTAGGATGATCATAAACTTTTCAATGAAGTTCAACCATGTATGAAGACAACTGATGATGAGGTTAGTATAAATCAAAGATATTGGTGAACTGAGTGACATGATGATGACACATAGGAATGCATGACATATTTAAAGACCCTGTACAACATAATTAGTGAAGGATTCCACCATTGACAATAGCTTGGAAATGTTTAAGTATAAAAATTTGTGAGGGACTAGGATTTACCCAAGTAAATCAAAAGTTGGAACTAATGCATTTTTGCATTAAAATATATGAGGGAATTTTGAAAAGGCTATATGTGAAAAAGGCAAATTTACAAAATGCAAAATATGAAAAAATAAGTTGGAGTCAAAAGTAAAAGGTTAAAAGTGACCTAAGTCTTTTACATTATTTCATTGTTCTGCTTGTCTTATATGAGTGAGAAATTATAGGCTTGTAAATCCAAGGTGGGCCACTCCAGAGAAGATCATTCAGAGGGTCATGGATCCAAAATATTCCTAAGAAATCATAGTAAAATTAGGTTATTCCATGAAATGCATGAGAGGGAGGGTAGTTATCCAGGAGTTTCTAGCTATGCAAGTAAGTGGTCTAGCATCTTCAGGTAGTTCTACATAAATAAAAAGTTTATTTGACCATATACCTTGAATATTCTCCTTTTAGCTTGTGTGAAAGTCATCTCCAACCATGAAATTAAAATTTTGTTACAAATTTTCATCATTCTTTGTAGATGAAGTTAGATCATTGATTTTTCCTACAAATGGATGAATATTTTAGGCATGACAAGGGAATATTTTCTAGATGGAAGCATCTTAGTGGAATTGCAAGCTTATCCTTTATTCAAGGGGTTGGTTAGCCATTATGTTGGTTGTTGTTAGTCATTGTCTTAGGTGTTCATTTTCTCTAAGTCTAGGTTATACAAAAATTATTCTGAGATCAATTATTATGTTTATATTTTAGAATCTATTATTGAAAAACTTGTTAGGGAACCATAGGTTTATGGATTTGATAGGTAAAATCATTTAAAATATTAGTTTTAGTATGTGTTCTAGTCTCTTAGGGATCATTTGGTATTTACCATTATCTTGCATTTGAATTTTTTCTACATTTTTGCTAAGGATTAATGTCATGAAATACTGTAAGGCACCCTACTATTTGGAAGCCACCAACACTCCACCCTCCATTTTTTTAATCATATAACTTGTCCTACCCTATCCTACCCTAAAAATAATACACCCTGTTGCATACTATAAATGTTATTTGCCTTAAAAATGCATAAGATCTTGCATATTTGAAATGTGTTTGTAGTTTATGATTTAAAACTCAAGCACTACAGTCTCTTATTCAACCCCTATTGTTGAATATTTTATAAAATGACTATTGTAGTATATTTTACATATATCTTTAATAGTTGTATATGAATTAGATCATTTGTGAATTTCATATGACTACCCTTCATGGGTAAAGTGTGCAAACTTGGTTATGCCCTGGTCATATTTGTTCCTTATGCCAAAAAACCCCATGGAGATTGAATTGTAGAATATATCCATGTGAGAAAGCTACCCCATAGATCCCCTCACCTTGGTTTATGTAGAACTAGAAGTAGTAGGAAACTAACTATACCCTTTGTAGGTTTCTCTTAGTCATTTTCTACATTCGGTCCAATCTTGATGCCAAACTCTTTCCTAGCTATAATGACACACTAGTAGGTTTTTCATCTTTACTTACCATTTTTCTTCAAGTGTGCAAGGCCGAGTGTATGAGGTATACAAATAAGAACCAATAGGTTGTAACATTTAGTTCCTAGACCTTCATGTTTCTAAAAGGCTCGCATCCACTATATCTTGTGACTATTTATTATCTCTTAGTATTAATATATGTTATTTTCATGACTAGGTATTCTATACTATGATTTTTTTTAACATACTTATTATCATCCTTTGTAAGTGTTGGAAATATAACTTTTTTTCATCATCTTGTACACTTGCATCTTAGCTAGATGCCTACATTGATGCTAGTGTCTTATACCAAACTAAGTGTTTAGTTTCCTAAAGTTATAATATTTGAAATTTTATCATGCCCTTATAGTCAACCTAAGTGATTTAATGCATTATATTTTTCAAAAGGGTTTGATACATACATAAGATCAATCCTCATTCATTCCTCATCTAGTATAGACATAGTAATTCACAAGTAAATATACCAAAAGCATTCAATCAAGCATTGAAGAGATCAAAACTTCCCTATTATTTATTATTTTGATATATTTCATGGAGACAAATCATATATAGATATTATGTACTAAAGGAACAATCTATGATCCATAATTTCCAAGTTACAAGCGAGGTCACTCTATTTACTTTCTTATCACATGTTACATCCTTATGCACGTATAATGAAACATGTAGGGGAGAAATACATAATTATGAGGCCCTATCTAGAGTATTATTTATGTAAATATTGCCCATTTATATATAAGTACTTAGGTAAACTCAACATGGTGTGCCTACAAACTCATTTTTCCCATACGCACTCTAAGGATGAGGAAGTTAGGGTTTGATCATTTTAAAAATAGAGAAATATTATGTGATAGATGTAAACACACTAGAGAAAATGTGACAAAAAACCTAGAAGGTTCTTGTTGTTTTCACTTATATCTAATAAACATTCCATACTATACACCTACATCTAACTTAAACACCAACATTGACATAAAGCATCCAAGGCCACAGAATGCATACTTCTAAAATTTGAGTATCGATCTAAAATATAGATTGATTCTTCTTCCAACTCATTACATATCAAATGTACCCATGTATAAAAAAATAACTAAGTACTCTTGTTTTCCATTTATTACAATATCAATCAATAATTGTACTTCCTATTTTTATCATATATCAACATTTAAATTTAGAATATTATTTATCAAAGTTTGTAATTAATTAAGATTATATAGATCTGTTTATCACCCTTTTTATTATTTGTCTAAATTCTTAACCCTATACTATATTGACCCATATTAATTTGGGGTTAAACACTATGTTGAAATAACTGGATGTAACTCATGAGATGAGCCATTATTTAATTTATTATATTTTTGACATTGCAAACATAATTTAGAAATTATGTTTCATTCCTATTCCATTATAAGATAATAATAGGCTTTTATTAATAATTTATGGGACATTAATTTTCTATTCATGTGCCCCTCATAGTCAATATCATGCATCTCTATAAGTGTGATTCTTGCCTCATCTTTGCTAAGGCATTAGAGTAAGTGTCCATATAAAAATTGTTCTAAAAAGGTTTCCACAATAATGACATACGAGACTGACTCCATCTAAAATTTTCATTTATCATTTTGAGTAAAATGATTGTGTATAAAATCTCAACATATAACATTTTAAATATCATTATACCATTATGTATTTGTTTTACCACATGTAACTACTAAAAATAGTAAAGCATCCATTTTATTTGTTGTAATTGATAGTTTTTGTAACTATCATATCATAAAATTTAGGTAATCATCATTGATATATGAGCGGAATTAATAATGTTGCACTAGCCATTTCATCAATGCGATAATTATCTTTATGTGTGGTACTTTCTATAGAAAATGTGTTGAATGTTTATTTCAATCTAACATTTATTTTTATGGAAGTAAATTATATTTTTTGGTTTGGTAAATAATTATAACTTGATTAAAAACTAATTAAGAGCAGTATAAACCTTAATCTACTATATTGTTTGTACAAGGAAATACATGTCTATAATAAAATGACATGTATTCCCATTTAAGGTTAGTAAATATGATTCCTATACCTGTACTTTTCATACATATGGATCCATCAAAGAATATATTACATGTGTTACTAATTATATAATATGTTATTAACTCATTACAAAAAGCCTCATTTATTGGAAAAGGGTATGGTAATGGATCCATGGCTATTCGATCAGCTACAAATTGACATTTTAATCATTTTTTAGATATTAAATTAATATCAAACTCTTTTATTAGTATTACCCAATTAACTATTCATTCTACATGATGGATTTTGATCATGAAAATCTTAAAGGGGTTTTGACTAGTATATGGATCTCATTATTAAGCATGTATTTACGTAACCTTTGTGTGGAAAATAATAATCCTAGATATATATTTTTCCATTGAATCATACTTATATTCATAACTAATCAATTGAATTCCAATGTATTGAATTGCCTGATCTAAGTGATTTTCATCATATTATGCTAATAGAGGCTCTAAGGCTTCATAGATTGCTAAAATATAAAAAACTAACTATATATAATGTAGTGGAGGCATTACTACTAGTGGATTAGCTAAATATTCTTTGACTATATCAAATCTTTTTTGAAAGAAATTATCCCCAAAAAACTTGGTATCATTTTTAGTAGATGCATGAATGGTATTGTTTTGTCAACCAGTTGAGTGATGAAATGTCAAATTTATTGAATTGTGTCTTGTAAACATCATAAATATTATAAGTTAGTTGGTAGTGAAATATCAATGATAAATTATAACTTTTTTAGATAAACCTTGATACCACATTGGGAATAATATAACCCAATTTGTTTCTAGAAGACACTCCTAAAACATACTTTTTTGGATTTAACTACACATTGAACTTTCTGAAATGTTCAAATACATCTTAAATCGGTAGTGTTATATTTTTTATGTTTATATTTTGATAATAAATAATAAACATAATATACAATATTATAATGAATTAAATAATAAAAAATGTGTAGTCCATTTGATATGTAGCACCTACATTTGTAGTCCAAAAGGCATGACAATATAACAAAATTTTCCTCATGGTATGGTGAATGTTGTCTTTTCTTGATCTAATGGGTTAATATTGATTTTATTATATCTGCTAAATTCATCCATGAAGTAAGATGTCTCATACCTAGCTATATAATTTATGATGATGTTTATGTTAGGTAATGGGAAATCATCTTCAGGATAAGATTTATTTAGATCACAATAATTGATGTAACATTGAATGTAGTCATTAGGCTTGGTGACATGAAATATATTATAAACCCAATCAAAATGTGTATTTGGTCTAATGAATATTATGTCTAAGAGTATTTAAATTTCATATTATAAAATAAGGGATACCTTGGGATGCATATTTTGAATATTTTTCTTAACTGGTTATACATCTAGATATAGTAAATATTATGCATTGACATAGATGGGTGAATGTCAAGAATGTTAGAACAAACCCAAGAAAATAATTATGTATAATAATGTATAACCTATTGATATGATTTTATTTATTCACCCTACATCACTTTGGTGATTAATACTATTTTAGGATCATGATCCATTCTATAATTATATTCAATTATTTTTTATTAAGTAAAGTGGATATATATATGATATATGGTGTATTAGGAATGATACTCACCCCAGTGGGGGTTCAGGAGCATCACCCTCGAAGCAATTTTTTTTATTAATATTGCCTTGTAAAATTGTAATTTTATAGTTAGTATAGGCCATTGATTATATGTTTCCAGATCTAATGGTAGAAGTTATGTTTAGGTGTTTTTCACCGTAAAATATATTAAGATATGCCTGAGATGTATGTGAAGAAAAATTAAAATAGAGTGGAGAAAGACAAGGGAAAAGAGATTTAATAGGGTTTGTTACAATATTTTGTTTCTCTCTTGTATTTTTGGAAATAATATACTAGACAAGTTTGGTGGATGTATCCCAATTTGGCTGAACCATGTTAAATTTGGTGTCTCCTGCTATGTGTATGCTTTTTATTTATTTTTGGAATGTTTGATTAATTCATTTCATAGTTTCTCTTGTATGTGATTTACGGATAAATCTGGGTTTTGATTTATCCTAACACTTGAGCCCACTTGTATTCTTCATTCTCATCCTCTTTCTTACACAATTTCACCTTCATATCTTTGGCTTGGTTTATTTACACCATCTCTCTTATTTGCTTAGTAGACTTGCAATCTTATTTTACCTTCATGATTTCTTGGATTTTACCTTTAATATTTTATTTTTTCATCCATTTAATATGCTTATTAACCCATTTTCTCCTTGTATATGTTTAGACTGAAATTTTCTTCTCATTTCATCTCTTTTATACTTATTGCATTGGTAGCCTATAATGTCGACTTGATGTATTATGCCATTTATTCTTTGCTTCTACATTTATTATTATTTTCCACCTATGTTCTTGTCTTGATTGACATCTTTCTTTAGGTTTACCTCTTCCTTCTCACCACCTGTTTGCTTAAGAAATTTAGGCTAAACATATCCATATTCTTGTGATCTTATTGAGGGTTGTAACTTGTCCTTGTTTCTTAAAATACACATATTATTTACCTCTTATTCATATTTAAAATCAAAATTAATGCTCAAACGTTATTTTAAATCCATATATGACTTCTGAAGGTCATTTCTTCAATCCTGTTTTCATGGTTTGTCTTTTGGACTTTATGTTTAATTATCTTGTATTCCTTATGTTCTTCTTCTCTTAATTTAGCTATAATTATTATCAAAGCATCATATAATTCCTCTTCTACCTCATATTAAACATTTTTAATTCCTTCAATATTCATCACTTTGTCTTCTACATCAAGTTCTCTTTATCTATCTTCTTTTTTCATCTGTATGGGTGATGTTCTAAGCCCATCCTTCACTAGCTTTAAGGCTTTATGCTTAGACTTCATCAATTCTTTCTTCATAACTACATACAAACATTTAAAAGTAACATTATCATATAATATAAGATACTGCATAGTCTTATTGAATGTCTCTTGCATAAACATTCATATATTCTCTTTGACTTCTCTCTCAAGTGCTTCTCTTGACACTTCTATTTTATTCATGTTATCCTCAATGAAAAATATCTTCTCCATCTCTCTATCTTATTTCTCTCTTAGAAACTTCTCAACCATCATGCCTCTATGGGATGCATTCTTTCTTTTATTTTGATTCCTCAAGACACTCATCTTGTGCCTTTTATCTTTCACAAGTGACTCTAGTGGCCACTTCACCTTCTTCCTCATACTACAGCCAAACCATTGGCTTCTTTGTCCTTTCATGATCTTCAATTCTTTATCTACATAAATATTATCTCTTTTTCTTTGATTTTTATGCCTATCTAGACATTCCTCTTAGCAAGTTTTACCAATCTTACCTCTTAAACCTCTATTGGATCTTTTCTCTTCCTTTAATCATCTATCCATTACTCCTATTACCATTATTGAATCTCTATTGGAGTATTTCCTCTTATTTTTTTCACTTGAGATTCAATTTTATTTCTCCACACCACCTTATCTTATCCTTTCTTGACTAGCTTCAAGTCCTTCTCAATGGACTTTGGGGCTTATCTTCTCTCCACCAACTTTTAATTGTCTATTATAACTATTGTCACCAGATATTTCACCCTAGATGAGGATGTTAAATCTTCCTCCATATTTTAGTAACATGGGAATAATTATAGGTATGTGGGTTTACCTTTAGTAGAAGTAAACCTATAGGTTTAAGGGATAACTCCCTGAATATACCTTGAAATGCTTATCACCTACTTAACTAGTTGCTTATGGGAAAAGAGATATAAGTTTGTATGAAATGAGATTAATCTAAGGGGTCGATACACTAAAATTATTTACACAAGACCATCATATTTATATCACAATGAAGCAAGACCTACAAACTAGCTTCTATGTCTTATGGGGTTCTAACATAAGTGTTTCAACATAGAGGTGATATGCATGAGACAACACAATATAAGTGAACTAGAGGGTAAATTACACACTCTAAGAATAATTTTACAGTTTAAAATATCTTAAAAAATTAGATACACTCTATATGACCTATTAGAATAAGAACTCTTGCATAAACATGAGAGGATAAGGAGAAGCAAGGATAGGATATTATCACTTAACATCACCATACATCACATTGCACACTTAGAAAAATGTTCATGGAATGAAAATACAACATGAATTTATTGTTCAAAGGAAAATACAATGCCAATCTAGCATGTATTTTCCATACCTGATGTGGTATTAATCTACAAGAGTAAAAATGGCTACTACTTATAGAATTTTAGAGAGAGGAGAAGAGAATGAAGTCCAAGAGTCACTAAAACATGTGTCAAGATGATAAAATGGAGTTACACATGTAGGATAGAGTAATTTTTAATAGAACATGCAAGGTATACCTGGACAAATATCCCTCATAGCATAAAAATCCTAAAATGTAGCATAAGACTCTTAATTGCTTGCTCAAAAAACTACCTTCATCATTTAGCCTTATTATAACATCCCACAATATAATAGAGATATATGAGCTAATATAAATAAGAGGGATTGGAATATAAATAATCCCCAACATGCATTTATTTCATCCCTAATCACTAATATTCTTATGAACATGAGTTATCACTACTTGTAGTCCAAATAACTCCTCTTTCACTCACCCTTGACACTTGATACAAAATTTATATTCAATTTTACAATAAAATGCATAAAAATGAGTTTATTATAGTTTTAAATAACCCTAATGTCCTTATATTAATAAAATATACCTTAAAAGGTCTCCCACTTACAGCTTTTACCTTCTAACTTGCTTGTTCACTGGCCAGTTTGGACTGGCTAAGATGAAATCACATATAGAGTCTCTTGTGAGATTTTATTATGAATTAAATGTACATTAGGGGTTATATTAGGTCCCAAAATATCTCATCAAGTGAATTTTATCCTGACTCTCACTTAAACCTATAAAACACCAAATTTTGTTGAAAAAACTAGTTTTGTGCCCTATTTATATAAGTACGTACAATTTAAATGGGTGGGGAGGAGACCTAGAGAGTATTATGAAAATTAAAATCATTTCCAAAGCCATTATATCTGAAATATATGAATCTCCTTCTTCATTTTCCCAATCAGGTCCTTAGTAAGGGTTTTGGAGGGTTTAGAGTAATTTTGACCCTTAAGGTTTGTTCATAAAGATCTAACATTAAATTTGAAAACAAATTCAACAAATTAGTTTTTAAATATATCCTTAAAAATTTTCTAACTCATTATACCCCCAGGTTAATCCCAAAAAATAGTGTAAGCATCTCAAGTTAGACTCTCGATCTTTTTCATAAATTTTGCATACCTTATGGTGGTGTTAATCCAAAAAATGGCTTACAAGTGGTTTCCTTTGCATTCCAGTAGCTTTAACACACCTTATATCTCCATATAAACATGTTTCACTTAGCTATAATGTTCATATAATGTTAAAAGTGGTAGCAAACCTTCTTGAGGATTTTAGGCTTCGATAAGACCTATTAGGTCTACCTGCATACTTGTGAGTTTAAGCCATCATGGTTGGATTATAACATTTGTGAGTGTTTATTCATGTTGGTCAATATCTAACACAACTCCTAAAATATTATTTCAAGTTTTCCTCAACCTCTAGTTTACCCTCTCACCTTCTTTCCTCTAAACCTATAGGTTTGCATCCTTGGGGAGTGCCCTCTATTTGAGAAAAAATAGAGGACACTTACCCTACTACCTCATGAAAAAAGGGTAATACGAGGGAATTATCCAAGTGGTAAGAACACTCTATACCATTTTCCTTGGATATATCAACTTAATATCTCTCTCAACTCCTTTGAAACCTAAGGTAGACTTTTTAAACTTTGATTGTGTGGGCTTTTGCATATAGGTTATAGGTTGCTTGTATGAGAACCCTTCCACGTTTTGTTTCTAATGTATAAGGATATCACAATACTATTAAAACAATTATGATTTTTTTTCAAACCTAATTACCAACCTAACCTTTCCAAACACTTCCACATACACCTTGATTTTGACTGAATACAAGTTTTGACTATGTTTTTTTACTTTCAAAGAGACACCTATAGGTGCATATTGCATGTTTGGACCTTTGTATCATTTACCCACCATATTATTAAATTACTTGGTACATATTCATGGTTATAATTGTCTACACTATGCCTCAAGGTTAGACTATCATAAATACTAGTCAGGCTCTATATCACTATCATGATACACTCATCTACAGTTGACTATTTTGGAGCAAAATGGGGTCATAAAGGTGTGTCTCAACCTATAAAACCTATGATTAATACCTTGGGGTCATTTTGGAAGTCTTTAGAAGCATTTCATAATGTCAAATTAAGTGTTTTTATGCATAGTAGTTATCTAAGATGTGTATCATGGTTCATGATTACCCACAATTAGGTTATAGGTAGTTAGTCTGAAGGTAAGGCACCTGCAGGTATTGATGGAAGTCAATACCTTGCTCTCCAACCTTTTTTATGACTTTTGAAACACTAGCATGTTTCTCAACAAAATAGGACCACTCAAACATGAATATATGCCTCTATAATACAAATTTGGGTTGTGAAGGTCATTTGAGGTTCAAAATTGTAGACAACACTAAATGTTTGTAGTGTACAAATGTGTAACTTTGAAGCCTCTACACATTATGTTCCCTTAGTCAAAAATACCCTATCTTTTGTAGGTTCTACCAATTCATAAAATATAAAAGATATATTTAATCTAATTCATTAATAATCCCTACAACACTACTATATGGCATCACCAAAAGTGCCTAAGGATCTATTTTGGAGCTTTTAGGGAACTTGTCTCTAAAGTTCAATTCTTTCACTTGGAGAGACCTATCAAGCCTGCCTACCTACCCATGACTTCAAAAATTATTATCAAGGTAGCTAAAACTTCCTAAAACTTGATTAATGTTTCAAATTTTTTTTGAACATCTTTATATCATGCCTTCATATCTTTGTGTAAGCCACATATAGGTGGACATTATAGTATATAGATAGTGAGGTTGAGATAACTAGTTTGTATGGTGTATGGGCATTCAAAAAGTATTATACTCTCTAATAATATTCAAATGGATTTTAAAAAAATTAAAATATTAAAAAAAGATCAATTGTCTTTTTTCCAACACAACATTCTCCTTAGAGCACCTATAGGTGCACACTAATGGTGTATGACTGTGTAGGTATGAGAGTTGACTATCACAATCCATAATTTGACATTTAAAGGTTTGAGTGTTAACACTTAATTAATGTTATTACCAAATTAAAATATTCATTACACTTCCATGAATATTACTTAGATCTAAAACACCTCATGTAGTTGATTGTGTATGACAGTCATGCATAAAGTTGACTATGTGACACATTTTGACTGCAACCTTCATTATGATAGCTTATGAGACTATTCTTGGAAATAAGGATATTTACATGACATTTTAGATTCATATAAAATAATATTACATTTATTTTAATCTAGTTTAGAGAAATATGCCTTTTAGAATTGATGAAATCTGACTGCAACCTCACTAACATACTCCATCTGCAACCTAAAAGGTTTAAACTTATTAAATGACTTTAAAAAATGAAAAAATATATGTGAAACATGATATAAGTAATTGAACATCCTCTAAAATCCATTTAACCAAATGTATTTTATGAACATGCTCAAACAGGGGTAAAACTTGTAGGGTGTGGGGATTAGCTAGTAAAATAAGACAATCAACTTATTAAGCATGGTTAATAAATAATAGGAATAAAATAATTAAAATACTACCATGAATGTGAATATAACAAAGCGTGATATCCAAAACCAAGATATATTAACCTAGAAGTCTTCCTACTAGCCATACCATCAAAAGACTTGTTGACTAGTTTTGCTTGCCTAGTGGAGTGATGGAGAGATAGAATGGTTTTGGCCTAATTCTAGAAATTTAAAAGTATATAAAGTGTTTAAATGGAATCATGAAAGTTAAAATGTCACTAAATAATCTTTTCCCATGTCACTCTCTCCCATAGGCTGTACACCCTTTAAAACTCCTTATTTTCACTTATTTTCTTGGTTTTCAATTGGGAACCTATAAGTTTTAGTTAGTCCTGACATTCTTGAAAAATAATATAAAATATTTAATTTTTTAATGAATTTTATAACACATGGACAGCTAGGAAAGCTATACCATTATCATTAGTGACCCATGTATGACCCCTAAATGACATAAAATGATACAAGGACTAAATGTGACCATAACCAAGGATAATAACATATTAAATCACATAAAATGAACAATAAAACACCATATTACATTATAATATACCCATATATCATGTTTTGGACTATAGGGGGCTGATTAATTTTGACTTGTGGTCAAAATGGTCAACATTCTTGACAATTTCCCAAGGGTAGTGTGTTTGCTATGCTGAGACCAGTTGTGTAATCCTACCCATTGGGAAATGGAGTCAATTGTATGATATTTTGACACTCAATTTATTTTTAAACCACACAAAACAAAAATAAAGGGCACATGAAACAAGACACACCAAAAGAAAAAACATATGTGTTCAATTAGAACAATTATGGAACACAACACAACTGAAAGAAAGACACACACATATAATATAATATTATAGAAACCTCACTCTTGAGGTGGAAAACATATTATCATACCTAAAAAAGGTCAAATATTATTCCTCTTTCATATTTATCACTCCATGAAGGCAATCTACCATGAGAAGCATACTCATCATCAACCACTTGCATATGTAGGTGATCAAGAAGCCTACCACCTCTATATCTTCTTAGGCCTAAAAATGGACTATTTGGATCCTTAATGAATTATATTTATTTATCTCTAAGATACTTGATTGGATCTGCAATCCTATTGATCAATATCATATTTGATATGCCTTCTTCAAAATGTATATTAGAATGTATGATAGTTGCCTCAGTATTTCTATCTTCTTATGCATGATGTGCTTGATACATGGAGACATCAAAGTCTTCTTATTTATTTTCCAATACCTATGAATATGAGTCACCATTATATGTATCTCTTGAATTACCTTGAATCACAAAAACTCTTAGCTTGGACTCATGAAACTCCTCATTTACAACATCTTGAGCAATAGCTTCATCAAGATCGTTCACGGCTGTAAACTCTTCATCAGCAAAATGACCCTCATTTTCATGTGTGAAATAAAAATTCAAAACTTTATCATTAGTCTCATTAATAATTTTTATATCATAAATGCAATTTCTTAGAGAAAAAGGAGTCTTACCCAATCTATCAAATTCTTTGCCTATGGCATTGAACCTTTGCCATAGTTCATCCTCCTCTCCCTCATGAGTATCATCATAAAAGGCATATTAATCAATAGTAGGAATAAATAAATAATTATTACCACTATGTTGATCAATTATATGCTTTAACCTATCATCATCATACTCATGAATCATGTAGTTACCTTTAACAGCTTATGAGAAAGAATGTTTGACATTACTGGAGCTCCCTGAAATGGCTCTTCATATATGATATAAGTGGCAAGGTTAGTTTTCTCATAGTATTCATAATGATCATTATCATAATAATTTTCACCATATTAATCTAAGAACAATTTATATATTCAATCAAGTCTGGAAGAATCACAATCATCCACATTAGATTCTTCTTTCTCATTTATCACATAATTCAAGTTAGAGCTTGCTTCAATGTAGGGCTCAATGTGAAACCTTGTAAGAGGATAATGTATTATGGTCACCTTGGTTCCATAAATTGTCATAAAGTATAAAAAGGACCAATTATCTGAGAGGTATCCACCTATCTTGGATGTAAAGTCTCTTGAAAGGTAGATTACAAAATGAGTAGGAAGGTCAACAACAACAATGTCTTGGAGGATAGGAAAGCTAGGACAATCATGGAGTAATACCATAATTTTTTTTATTGAACATATTTTCTTAGTAGATTTACCATATATTTAAATCACTCCTTTATTATGGGGTTCATATTTTAGGCCCAACTTATCAGCTACAACCTTGGGCATGATTGATGTAGAAGCACCACTATCAACTTGCAATTGTGGACTCATTTATCACCCACTATGAGAGTGAGGTAGAAGGGTGGAGGATTATAAGAATTATTAGGTTTTTAAATTATATTATTATGGTAATTGGTAATATAAACATGACTATGACTATTTTTTGAAGGTTAAGGACTAGTAGGGATAGTGGACAACTGCTTTTATAATAGCTCCTTTTGATGAGGCATATGAAGGACATCCCATAAAGAGATAGACACTGTGGAGCTTTTCAATGAATCCAATATATTTATGGTATTATTGATCACCTTATCTTGAGTCCTTTGAGGAAAATAATCTATTGAAACTTGAGGAATAGAGACACCTTAAGTAGACCTTCCAATGTTCTAATTTTGAGAAGGTGTAGGGGTGTTTGGGGATGCCATATTTGTAGCCATGATTTGTTTCCTTGTATAAGGGTTGGATGAAATTTTATGCATGATGTTATCACCTTATAAATCATTCATTTTGGATCAATTTTTGTCTTTAATATAAGTTCCTTGATTGATCACAAAATTATCTTCCACTAATAAGTTAGTGAAGCTTTCTCCTTGAGGCTGCCAATCCTCATTTTCTTACATCATGAATTCATATTTAAATGATAAGAGATGAGTGAATCCTTATTGAGAAACTATATCCCATTATACATGCTCATTTTCATCCATAAGTTGTTCTTATTTCCAATTTTCTCATTGCACCAAGTTGTTATGCACCAATACTATCTCCCTTGCATTGGTAGGCCTGTTGAAGTTGGGTTGTCATTGACCTCTTCCACTCCCATATTTTGACCATATTGTTGTTGATATGGATAGGGTTTTTGATTCACACTTTTTTATATTATATATTCCCTAAAGTTAGATTCTAAGGTTTGAATTTTTTCATATGGATTAGGTTTATCTGCCTTCTTAAGAGCAGTCATAGGCTTAGCATTTACATTAGGAATTTGAGCAATGTTTGGAATATTTGTAGGATTATTAGGTAGCAAGGGAATAGAGACCATCGGAGGAAAATATAATTCTTTAATTATGCCATTATTATCTCTAATGGAAAGTTCAAATGCTTTAGAAAGAGTGAAACCAACCATGGATTGAAGCATAATGGTAATATAAGTACCAATTGTTATCAAGTATGTAGTGAACACAAAGCTAGAAGGTGGTCTCATGGGAGGAGGAAATATATAGAAACTCTTTTAAAACCTCTCATTTAAGTCATGAATTGTTTCTTTGGGATCTCTTTTGATCACATTGAGCTGATGTATGAGAGAGGTATGGTCACTTTCATCATCAAATATTGAAGTTAACCACACTCCAAAGTCATCCCATGATGTGATTCATCCACCAAGAAAATTCCTATACCAATGAATTTATTTCCCTCTAAGGGACATGAAAGGGTTATAATGGAAATACTATCTTCAGTTACATTGTGTAAAATATAAAAGTTAAAGATATGCTTGATGTGTTCACTAGGTATACCATGACCCTCATCCTTGAATCTGGGCACACTCTTTGTAGCATTAGGTGGAATGGAATAATATGTTTAAAGATGAATTTTATTTTCAGTATTAAAGGTAGGGAAGATATGTATCCTATCCATTATGGATTGGATTTATTCAAGTCTCTTGGATACCAAAATATTCTTACTCTTCAAAGGGTAGATTAGGCTAAGGGTATTGAAATTCAAGAGGAAGTTCCAGCTGAATTAGTGGATTGATAGGATTAAGTAATATAATATATGATAACCTAGTAATGAACATGAAGTAACTTTAATAAATTCACCAAATGCTGAGTAGCACACCAATTTGCAGTTGATGTTGTTAAGACCAATATTCACCTTGACAAGTTATCTTGAGGACAATGGGTCCCACTAGGCATGTCAGAACTATTGTCACCAAATATTTCACCCTAGGGGAGGGTGTTCAATTCTCCTCAATATTTGGGAAACATATAGATACTTATAGTTATGTGAGTTTACCTTTAGCAGAAATAAACCTCTAGGTTTAAGGGCTAACTCCTTAAATATACCTTGAAATGCTTATCATCTACTTAACTATTTGCTTGTGTAAAAAGAGATAGAAGTTTTCATGAAATTAAACTAATCTAATGGGGTGATACACCATAAGTATTTCCAATAGACCATCATACTTATATCACAATGAAACAAGACCTATAAACTAGATTCTAAGTCCTATGGGATTCTAACATAAGTGTTTCAACATAGAGGTGATATGCATGAGAGAACACAAGGTAAGTGACCTATAGGGAATATTTCACACTATAATATCAAATTGTCATGTCCCCTTTTCAGTTGACATGTTCTGAGTTCATGGTTAGCCTATTATGTGACCCTCATAGGTTGAGAGGATGGTTAGAGGGTCTTGATGGAGATTGGCGTGGCTTCGTTTAGCATAATTTTTCTAGTTGGCTTTCGTTTGGGCTCGATTGGACATGTATTGAGGGAGATATTAATATTTGATTAATTTAATCAAATATTAATTATTTGGTCTAATTTTAAATTAGAAACCCTAATTCTAATTTAAGAAAACCCTAATTAGGGAAAGCATATCTTTTGAGGGTATAAGGGTTTCTCATGGAGGCCATTATTGATTATGCATTGATTATTGATTTTTGATATTGAAGAAATTCTTCTGTGAAGACTGAGCCAAGGGTTCCAGGATTCCATTGCAGTGGAGAACGTCAACTCTTCATTGTGTGTGATTTAGAGGCTATGAGATATCAGCTGATTTATTGCCAAATTGAGAGATAGCTCCATACAAAAGTTATCACAGAGGTATAGATTTGAAAGATAACTCCACACAAAATTTATCACAATATTTCAGGTATTTCTTTATTTGGTTTTGATTCAATAAATTATACAAATAGAGATCTTCTATATTAGAGACATATATTTTTAGATCAAGGGTTGAAAATAGGTAGGTTGTGCTTAATTGGCAGCCGTACGAAGTCCATACAGGTCCATACAAATCCACGCAGACACCAACCTCGACAGACAGAGATCCCCAGTGACTGACATCAGCCGACTGAAGACTGACGTCGGTAGAGAAGGACCTACAGTGACCTACGTCGGTAGAATATCGACTGGCACCGGTGACTGTGTGTTCAACACAGTAGGCCAAGACTTCCAGATTTAGGGTCAATCTCCAGATTTGCAAAAGCCTAGGTTTTCAAGATAAAATATTTCACATTACTTTATTTGTATGACAGAGACTCAATTATGTAATCGTATAGAAGAACAAGTGATAAGATCTTTGATTTGTTATTGAGAGATTATATTGTGATTTATTTATTCATATTTGAAATTATTTTGGCAAAAAGTGTATCTTTGTTCAGAGCTATTTGTGTTTAGATATTCCCTACTGAAAGGGGATATTAGAGTGGTATCAGAGCTAATTCCTGCCATCCTGAGGGTGTGACAATCTTATGCAGCCACAAGAGTTGGGACCACACAGGTATAACACACATAGTAGAGCCTTGCTTGAAGGTACCCAGTTGTTAGAACAACAACAGATTATCATGAGTGACAGATGTGAGGGTAGCCCACCCAGGGGCCATAGGTATGATGCTGATCAGGACACTAGAGAATTTCACCGAGCTATGATGACAAGCCAACAACAGATGAATCAGACACTACAGGCACTCATGACTATGATAAGGGGGATGAACACACCTGATAGATAGAATGGGGAACAAGGAGATAACAAGAGTGCTACTATTAATCAGAGATCCCAGCAGACCCATTCCAGGACCGCTGATAGACCTACATGGCCTATGTTTGTGTAGGATGAACCAGAGGCTCCAGCAGAAGGGGCAGCAGGTGATTTCCTATTTACAGATACCCTCATGGCTGCAACTGATGAGTGGAACTTATTAGATCCTCATTTTCAGGAGAAGATGTCCTTTGATCATTTTGTTAATCTGAGGAGAGAGCACTACAGATTAGTTAAACAGGACATGAGGCCTAGAGTTTAATTCAGTGAGCTGAAGAAGGCTACCGGTAAGCTTTCTTTGACTACTTTTGATGGCAACAGCAAGATGATAGCTCAAGCTTGGGTTCATATGCTTGACACCAATGTCAGAGATAGAGGCCATCAAATATGCCACTTTGCACTTGGATGGAGTAGCACATGATTGGTGGTACCATGGTATGGTAACATTTCAGCATAACTAGGTGACAGAGTACCAAGACTTTGTGGATAGATTGGTTGAGCGGTTTGACAAGAAGGATCCCGAGTTTTACTTTCGAGATCTGGCATAGTTGAGACAAACAAGTAACTTGGAGTCCTTCATTGGGGAGTTTTAGAGATTGGCAGTCATGGTGCCCAATATTTTTGAGCGTAGATTGGTAGTTCTCTTCATGGAGGGATTGACAGAGCCATTGAGAGGTTGGATCAAAGCCTTTGATCCTCCTTCATTACAGGTAGCTATGAAGAAGGTGCGTAGTATGGAGATGGCAGCCCCATCCCATAAATTTAACTCCAAAGGTACTTCTTCATCTAGAGACCATAAGTGCTCCAATGCAGATACAGAGAGACCATATTTTAACATAGATAAATCAGGTGTAAAGAATGATTCAAAGGCCAATCCAGCATCACCACCTTTGGATCATGAGGCACTTAATGATCTACGTAGGAAGAAGCTTTGCTTCTACTACAAAGGTCCATATGATATCCATCGCGATTTCCCTTTGAGGCCTAAGGGCAAGGCAAATCGTGTGATGTGGGCATATTATGAGGATTCAGATTTAGAGGATTTCAAACAACAGAATAGTTCTGAGGGGGCAGAGGCAGAGGCTTCAGGGCCTAAGGTAGAGGTAGAGTTAGAGCTTCACATACAAGAGGCATGCCTATCGAGCATTCAGTCAGATGAGTCATTTAGACTCCATGGAGTTTTGGCAGGGCAAAAGGTTATCACCCTTCTTGATACAGGAGCCACACGTAATTTTATAGATGCTAGATTTGTGGAGAAGTGTGGACTCACTACCAAAGAATTCGAGGGCATCAGAGTTAAGGTAGCCGATGGTCACACTCTTAGGTGTGAGCGTATGATTAGAGACCTCCCATTGCGCTTGAACAACTATGAGTTCAAGGCTAATTATCATGTGGTAGACATGGGGGATATAGACTTAGTCTTGGGTATGAAGTGGCTTCATTCATTTGAGGAAGTTACTCTTCGTCTCAAGGACATGGAGGTTCTCTTTGATGTTGATGGGAAGACACACATTCTTAAGGCAATACAGGACAACAGCTTCAGATATATGTTTTTTCATCAGATGGAGATGCCTACGCCACCTGACATGATAGAGTGTGATGACGAGTGCACATTGGCACCAACACAAGAGAGATATGAGGATGAGCTTGGTCTTGAGGTGAGTGCAGTTCATGAGTTATCACATGTGGTAGAGACTCAACTTTTTGTTACAGTTGGGTCACAGGTTGATGATGATATGACTCTTTCTAGCCTTCACAATCTAGATTTAGATATTATTCAAGTATGGAGTTTGCTTGAGTTGCTTGTTGATTTTAATTTATGGATTAGATGTTGGGGTGCTTATCTTAGTACTAGGGATGGACATGGCATGGAGTTTGCATTGATTGACAGCAAGGTAGATCATAACTACATTTGGGATCCAGGTGGATTGATGGGTGTATCATTCAACGATTGCTTGAGGGCAAGCAATTTCAGGAGGGGCGGATTGTCATGTCCCCTTTTCAATTAACATGTTCTGAGTTCATGGTTAGCCTATTATGCGACCCTCATAGGCTGAGAGGATGGTTAGAGGGTCTTGATGGAGATTGGCGTGGCTTCGTTTAGCATAATTTTTCTAGTTGGCTTTCGTTTGGGCTTGATTGGACATGTATTGAGGGAGATATTAATATTTGATTGATTTAATCAAATATTAATTATTTGGTCTAATTTTAAATTAGAAACCCTAATTCTAGTTTAAGAAAACCCTAATTAGGGCAAGCATATCTTTTGAGGGTATAAGGGTTTCTCATGGAGGCCATTATTGATAATGCATTGATTATTGATTTTTGATATTGAAGAAAATCTTTTGTGAAGACTGAGCCAAGGGTTCTAAGATTCCATTGCAGTGGAGAACGTCAACTCTTCATTGTGTGCAATTTAGAGGCTATGAGATATCAGTTGATTTATTGCCAAATTGAGAGATAGCTTCATACAGAAGTTATCACAGAGGTACAAATTTGAGAGATAACTCCACACAGAAGTTATCACAGTATTTTAGGTATTTCTTTATTTAGTTTTGATTCAATAAATTATACAGATAGAGATATTCTATATTACAGACATATATTTTTAGATCAGGGGTTGAAAACAGGTAGGTTGTGCTTAATTGGCAGTCGTATGAAGTCCGTACAGGTTCGTACAAATCCACCCAGACACCAACCTCGGTAGACAGAGATCCCCAATGACTGACATGGGCTGATTGAAGACCGATGTCGGCAGAGAAGGACCTACAGTGACCGACGTCGATAGAATATCGACCGATGTCAACGATTGTGTGTTCAACACAACAGGCTGAGACTTCCAGATTCAGGGTCAATCTCTAGATTTGCAAAATCCCAAGTTTTCAAGATAGAATATTTCACATTACTTTATTTGTATGACAGAGACTCAATTGTGTAATCATCTAGAAGAACAAGTGATAAGATCTTTGATTTGCTATTGAGAGATTATATTGTGATTTATTTATTCATATTTGAAATTATTTTGGCAAAAAGTGTATCTTTGTTCAAAGCTATTTGTGTTTAGATATTCCCTACTGAAAGGGGATATTACACAAATTTACACTTTAAATGACCCTAACACAATATATACACTACATATGACCTATTAGAATAAGAACTCTTGCATAAACATGAGAGGATAAGGAGGACGGATAGGAGATTATCACTTAACATCACCATACATCACTTTGCACACTTATAAAAATGTCCATGAACTAAAAAATAGACTTTAATTTATTATTCAAAAGACAAAATACATTGTCAATCCATTATGGCTTTGCCATACATGGTGTGTTATTATTATACAAGAGCCAAAATGGCTACAAATAGAATTTTAGAGCGAGGAGAAGAGAATGAAGTCCAAGAGTCACTAGAACATGTGCAAAATTGAGAAAATGGATTTGAAAATTTATGAAATAATAATGTGGAATAGACAATGCAAGGTATACTTGGATAAATGTCTCTCAAATCATGAAACTCCTAAAATGTGGTGTAGGACTCTTTAATTACTTATTCAAAAACTACCTTAATCATTTGGAATTATTTGAACATACTATAGTAGACTAGGGATAGATGAGATGATTAAAATGAGAGGTAGGGGTTATAAAAAATCCCCAACATGCATTGGTTTCATCCCTAATCACTAATATTATTTCAAACATGAGTTATCATTACCTATAGTCCAAATAACTCCTCTTTCACTCACCCTTCACACTTGGCACCGAATTTATCTTTAGTTTTAAAATAAAATACATAAATAATAATGTATGACACTTTTAAAGAACCTTAATGGCCTTATTTTACTAAAATACCTTAAAAGGCCTCCCACTTAGAGCTTTCACCTTCTCACTTACTTGTTAATTATGCCAGTTTAGATTGGCTTAGATGAAATCAATTACAAAGGCACTTGTGAGATTTTATGATGCATGAAATTGACATGAGGGGTTAGATAAAGTACAAACATATCTCCCAAAGTGACTTGCATCCTTTAAGTCTCCATTAAACCTATAAAACACAAAAAATTGTCAAAGATACTAGTTTTGTACCCAATTCGTACAAGTAGGGTTTAATAAAAATTGGTGGGGAAGATCCATAGAGATTCCTATGAAAATTATAATCATTTACCAAGCCATTATATCCCAACTAGATGCATCTCCTTCTTCATTTTCCTAATCAGGTCCTTAACAAGGGTTTTGGTGGGTTTAGAGTACTTCTAACCCTTAAGGTTTGTTCATAAAAATATGATGTTCAACTTGAAAATAGATTACACAAATAATTTATTAAAGACCTCCTTCAACATATCCAAACTCCTAAGACCCCCATGCTAAGCCTCTATGTAGGTGTAAGCATATCAAGTTAGCCTCTTGAGTTTTTTCATGAATTTTCCATACCCTGTAGTGGTCTTAAGCCAAAAAATGACTTGTGGTCTCCTTTGTATCTCAACAGCTTAAAAACACATTATATCTCACTATAAACATCTTATAATGAGTTATAATGTTCATATAATGTCAAAAGTGGTAGAATACCCCCTTGAGGGTTTTAGGCTTAAACTAGACCTAGTAGGTATATCTGCATACTTGTGAGTTTAAGCCATCATGGTTGGTTTATAAAAACTTTGAGGGATTATTCATGTTGGTTAATATCTAACATATTTACAAACATATTTTTTCAAGGGTTACTCAACCTCTAGATCACCCTCTCACCTTCTTTCCTCTAAACCTGTACATTTGCATCCTTGGGGAGTGCCCTCTATCTAAGATAAAATAGAGGACACTTCACCTACTTCCTCATCAAAAATATTAGTATGAGGGGATTTCCCAAGTGGTAAGGACCATTTTTTAATATTTTCCATGGATATATCAACTCAATAGCTCACTCAACTCCTTCAAAACCTAAGACAAACGTTTTGAACTTTGATTATGTAGGCTTTTGCATATAAGTTATAGGTTGCTTGTATGAGAACCCTTCCATGAATTTTTTATACTATATGAGGATATAAAAAAATTAAACCCATTATGAAGGTTTTTGAAACCTACTTACCACCCGAACTTTTACAAACACTTCCATATACACCTTACTCTTGATTAAATACAAGTTTTGACTATGTTTTTTTTCTTTAAAAGAGACACCTATAAGTGCATACTACATGTTTAGACCTTTGTATCATTTCCACACAATATTATTTAATTAATTAGGTATATTAATGGTTATACTTGCATTGAATATGCCTTGAGTTTAGACCATCATCAAGATTGGTTAGGCTCTATATCATTGTCATGTTACAATCATCTATAGTTGATTGTTTTAGAGAAACATAGGGTCCTAAAGGTGTGTCTCAACCTATAAAGCATGTGATTAATACCTTTGGGTATTTTTATAATTATTTATAATCATTTCATAATGTAAAATTTTGTATTTTTAGGCCTAATAGTTCTCCAAGGTGTATATTATTGTGTATGAGTACCCACAGTCAGGCTATAGGCAGTCAGTATAAAGGTAAGGTAATTATAGGTGTTGATGGAAGTCAATACCTTGATCTCCAACCTTTTTTTTGAATTTTGAAACAAAAGTGTGTTTCTCAACATAATAAGACCACTCAAACATGAATATATGCCTCTAAAATGTAACTTTGGGTTGTGAAGTTATTTGAGTTTCAAAACTATAGACAACACTCAATGTTTATAGTGAACAAATGTGTAACTTTGAAGACTCCATACGTTATGTTCCTTTAGTCAAACATCCCCTCTGTTTTTGAAGATTCTACCCGGTCATAAAATATACAAGATATATTTACTTTGATTCATCAATCCTCCCTAAAACACTGCTATATGGCATCACCAAAATTGCCTAGGGCTCTATTTTGGAGCTTTTAGGGAACGTGTCTCTAAAATTCAATTCTTTCACTTGGAGAGACCTCTCAAGTCTGCCTACTTACCTATGACTTACAAAACGATTCATAAGGTGCCTCAAACTTACTCAACCCTGATGAAAGTTTCAAAATGTGTTTGAACATCTTAATATTACACCTTCAAATCTCTGTATAAGCCACCTATAGGTGGACATTGCAGTATACAAGTAGTGAGGTTGAGATAACCAATTTTCATTGTGTATAGACATTAAAAATAAATTATATTATCTCATCATCTTAAAATGGAGTTCAAAACATTTAAAGTCTTAAGACAATATCAACTATCCTTTTTCCAATTTGACATTCTCTTGAGAGCACATATAGGTGCACATTAAAGGTGTATGACTATGTAGGTATGAGAATTGACTGTCACAGTCCATAATTTGACATCTGAAGGGTATTTTATTGATTTTTCACACTTAAATAATGTGATTAAAACCTTTAAATCTTATTTTCAATTTTATGAATATTACTCAAAGCTAAAAACACCTCATGTAGCTCACTATGTATGATAGTCATGCAAGAAGTTGACTATGTGACACATTTTAACTGCAACCTTCATTATGATAGCTTGTAAGACTATTATTAGAAAGAAGGAGATTATAATGACATATTAGATTCATGGTAAATCATATTACATTTTTATTTTAATTCATTTTAGATAAAGAAACCTTATGAAATTAATGAAATCTGACTGCAACCTCACTAGCATACTCCATCTATAACTTATAAGGTTTAAACTCATAAAATGACTTACAAACATGAAAAAATATATGGGAAACATGAGATAAGGAAGTAAACATCATATGAAATCCATTTCTCTAACTAGATTTTATAGACATGCTCAAATAGAGGCAAAACTTGTAGGGATTAGGGATCAATTAGTAAAATAAGATAGCCGACTTTTTAAGTGTGGTACATAAATCATAAGAATAGAATCCTGTAAATCCTAACATTAATGTGAAGCTAACCAAGTTTATTATCCACCACCAATATATTTTGACCTAGATGTCCTCATATTATCCATACCATCAAAAGATCTATTGACTAGGTTTACTTGCCTAGTGGAGTGATGGAGAGATAAAATAGTTTTGGACCAATTTTGGCACTTTCAAAGTAGATCAAGTGTGGGATTGAACTCAAGGAAGATGAAAGGTCACTGCATAAGCTTTTCCCAAATTTCACTCTCTCCCATAGGCTATACAACCTTCAAAGTTCCTTCTTTTTACTTATTTTCTTGATTTTTAATTAAGAACCTACAAGTTTTAGTCAGTCTTGTCATTCTTAACAAGGAATATGAAATATTAGACATTGGAAGGAAGTTTAGAACACATAAAAATTATTGACCAAATTTGAATTCTAGTGTAATGAGGTCAATCCCTAATATTTTAAACTTTGGGAGAAAGTTTTATAGGTCCTATAGGGTGTCATTATTGGTTTATTACCTTATTTAGTCTTATCCTAGTCCTTGTCTAAGCTCACCCTCCTTGAAATGGCTAAAGTAAAACTTAGTAAAACCTTGGTCAAAGTTGGCCAAATGTCCATTTTATGTTAGTTTGTCCTAACATGGTCTATATCATGTTTCAAATGGTTTACAAGTCATAAATTGGTCATTAGTTATATCTTATGTGCAAAAAGGGGTCTTTTGGCCACTTTCTAGCCCATTTATTGACTTATACAAACTTCTAAGAGGGGAAATTTGTCACCAAGGTGAGTTTCAATGTCAAATATGTTAGGAGTTGTTAGATGGCAGCCAAAGGTCAGTTACAATCAGAAAATGGGAGTTTCTCCTTGTTTTTAGGGGCTTTTAGGTACTTGTACGGCCTCCATGATCTAATGTTCAACTAAAAATGTCATGGGATGTCTCTTAAACTCAACTCATACATTTAAATTCTTTGTGTGCAATAATTTCATCAAAAATTTCATCTACAACTCAATTGTCTTCTTTTCCCATTAGCTAGCTAACAATGGTCAACTTTAAACACTTGGCTTGGGCCGTACAGGTGGAATTAGAGGGATTGATTCTAGAGGTGGATTTTACACTGAGTGAAATATATTTTCATAACAATAACTTGAAATTTTGTGGCTCCTTCATGAATAATTAGTTACACTACAGGCAATTTTTTATGGGCTTATAACCATGAGGGGTCATTGTTTGAGCTTGCCTCAATTTTTATTGATTTTATCTAATGGGTTTGTGTGTTTTAGGTATTTATAAATGATTTTAAGGACATTAAAATGATAATTTTCATTTTTTAAGGCTCAATTACTTGAAAAAAACTCTTTTACACTTGTATATGCCTATAAAATGCTTAGTTTACACTAATAGTCATCAAAAGTTGCCTTGAAAATGATTTCTACACATTGGAAAAAGTGATTTTATGTTTTTTTATGATTATCCTAATTTTTTTTTGTGTATTTAAGGGTTGTAATGTGTTTTTATGTTGTTTGGAAGGCCTTGCCTCACATTTTATTGCTCTCTCATGTCCCTGCCTATATACAATAGTCAAAACATCCATTAAAGGCCCTTGATAACATCATCATGACTGGGAAAAAATATTCACAATGTTATCAAGCCTTTAGAGATAATTGAAGTGAAATTTATTGAGGTTTTATCTTGATTAATAAAGGGTCAAAGGTGTTGTGAGAGGTTAACAGAAAGTGACTATGATTTTGGTCTCTCAATCCCTAAATGGACTAAACAAATGTCTCTAAGGCTTTTGAAGATGGTGATTATCATCAAAAAAGAGTATTTAAATGATACCAATTGCTTTATTTATTATCCATATCCACATACTATAGCCATTCCAATTTTTAGGTCAAAGTGATAAGAGGAAGATGAAGTTTGAACACCTTCAAAGTTGTCAAAAAACCACTGAATGTTGATGGTGTTGTCTACAAGAAATAGAAGGAATGATAAACTTTTGACATTTTGATAACCTCTTAAAGTGAATAAACTTTAAACTTTTAATCTCATGTAAAAGGTGTATTTTTATGTTTCAAGTGCCTTAAACACTCTTCCTTGTCCATACAGGGGACTGAGCAACTACCTATAGGCAGAGTTTTCAAACAAGTAAGTTAAGGGTTGGTTTTGATCTTATTATAGGTTTACAAGGAGAGTTGGAGTATTTTTTACGACAATTACATTTATGGGAGGTCAAAATACCTTAATCAAACTTTAAATGACCTATGACATCTATAGGCATGCCTTAAATGCATGAACATAGTCTACAAGGTACTCAAGTAGTATGGTCAAAGTGTTTCCCTTATACTAGAAGGGATTGTGTGAGTGAAATTTTTCCAAGAAAAATGAGATGTGACCTTAAGGATATCATTTTAAACCTAAATACATCATGGATAAGCCCTAATGCTTTCCAAAATACACTAAACAGGGGCAAACTAGGCATGACTTAGTCCAAGCAGGCAGAGAAGTACTAGTTGAAGACCTATGCATGAATTGATGTGTAATTTGAGGGATTATAATGTGAATTAAATTATGAGGAAGGTTTTATGACCTAAAAATCCTTAATATGAGGTTCATAATCATAAAACAAGGCTTGGGCCTAGACTTATAGGCATGTCTCAGTCCTCAATAGACAAGGTCTTGACCTTAATGATAAAAGATACATGGATGCAAAGAATGGAACTTAAAAATGAAAAATGGTAAGATGAAAACTAATATGATTTTTTGAACACTAAGTAACATTTTTATTGTACCTTTAAAGCCAAACCAAGCTCATAATAGCCTATAGCTAGACCAAAATAATGATTCTTCTCCTAAGCAATGAAAGACCTAGCTAGGTTTCATGAAGCATGAGGAAGGGTTTAAGGGTCAAATAGGATATATATAGTTTGGATACATCATGGAAGGAATTAATGATAAATAAAATGCACCAAGAAATCTCAAATAAATCCTATAAACCTTCAAACTCAGTCCACACTCATACCCCTACAGACAGTGTGCACTCCAAAAGTATGACTAAGAGTTTTGTGAAGTTTGAAGGTCAAAACATGGAATTAAATTATAAAATTTTATCTAGAGAACCCTTTGGAGTTGGGTAAAAACCTCAAATTATTGGTTTTTAAAAAGAGGAACATAACCCTATTTTGTCTCAGATCAGGGGTAGTTTTCTCATCCATAAGGAGGCAGTTTGAAGGAAAAATGGTAAGATGGATGGACCAGATGTTAGGACAGATTAAATTATGATTGGAAAATATGTATGGGACCTATGAAGACATAAAAAACCTTTTCATAATTTTTAGAACCAAATAAGATGCTCTAACCATGAAGGGTTGCAGTCATCAAGGTAAGGAAAGGAACATGCCTTTTTCCAAATAGGTCATTTTCAGTTTGGGCCTTAGGAAAACATTATAATAACTTGGTTCACCTTCATAGAGGTTAAAATGAAGTGTTGGATCCATTAGGAGGCAAATGAATCCATTGTAAGGTCATTTTAACTCTCAAGTTGTAGGCAGACCTATTGATAAGGTCTAGACCTAATGCCAAATAAGGGTAGGTTTTCATCTTTAGGTCTTAGTGAGATTTTTAAAAAATTAGAATAGGTTCTTGGGATGTATTAATAGGTTTTAAATTTTTTTTTGTGTATATAAATTTCTCAAGAAGCCTTTTTTGGCTTAAGAAGCATTCAAACCCTGTTAATTGTGCAATATTGACTTGAATGGTCACCTTCAAGTGCTTATAAATTTTATATACCTTTGCATGGGACCTGGAGATATTTGGGGATGGTGTAGAGGGTCCATAAGAAGACATAAGTGGAATTTGGAGAGGATTAAAATGTCTATTATTTATGAACAAATGTTAAGACCAAAAACCACTCAAAACCTTCTCAAACCCTATTTTAAGACCCAATGGTAGAAACTAATCTGAAAGTGCCTCTATATGTAATAATTTGACAATGAGTGTAAAAAGGAAGTTGTTTCCAAATTCATGAGGGTCACGTACATGGAGTTGGATTGTATGAAATAGGACAAAATAGGGCTTATTTTGAATATTTTTTGTGGTTTACAGGCTTGGGAAGGTTTCAAGACACCAAATCACTTTTTATGGGAAGATTTAGACATTTTATAAGTATTAATGTTCATTATATCAAGTTTATAGTCCATAAGTGTGCCTAACATCTCTCTCTTTTTAGCCAGTTTAGTGAGCCAGCTAGGAAAGACTTAAAAAATGGTGAATCTTCATTTGGAAAGCCTTTTAATGATTTTTTCTTGAAATTGATGAAATTTAATATTGGAAAACATTCCTTTCATCTTATTTTATGGATTATATTTTAGTTTTGAATATTTTTTAAGTGCCAAGTGTGAGAGGTGAAGGGAAAAGGGATATTTTGAGACTACCAAAGATGATTATGCATGGCTAGATGATCATGAGTGATTTAGGACTTCAAAAATGTTTGTTTGGACCTTATATTAACCCCTAATAATCATACCTAGTCATTTACATTTTTGGGGTAGTTTTTGGAAGGCCAATCATGAGGGGCAGTTTTCTATGCATGGAAAAGAAGTTTCTTGACCATTTTATAGGTCCTAAATGATCTCAAATGATATTTATAAATTTTTAAATATAATATGTCACCCCATCCATCTATCTCTCTATCTCTTTCTCATGCATTTTCAACTTATTTTAGCAAGTTAACACATGTCCTAGTGACTCTTGAACTCCCCTTCTCTCTATCTTCCCATTTCTTCTATAAATTTTGGGATTTTGGCATTGTATTGGATCTCTCTTCTTGGGTATGGTGAATCCATACAAAAATGTTTCCTTGAATCAATAAATAAAATTATTTTACCTCATTCAAATATCTTAGTATGTGTACATGATGGTTGTTGGTCTTTTGCAAGTGTAAGTTTCATTTACCTTCACATGTACTCTTCTTAGTACCTTATGTGTTTTTAATATCTCTCTTAAAAGTCATTAAGAAGTTTCAAAGTGGATTGTAAGTGTATTTAGTAGGCTAATCAATAGAGTGTCTTATAATGACTACTATCTAGTTCTTCCTAACCTATGTTATTTCTAAGACCCTATGATGAAGCATTGATGTGAGAGGGAAGATTGACATTTGGATGAAGTGTATGTGCAACTTGTCCTTACTTCCAAGTGAATGAAAAGGATATGAGTAGAGAAAATATTTTGGTGTATCACCTCCTATATACTAGGTTTACTTTTAGTCATCCTTAACCCTTTTCATCCCCCAAGTGTTAGTAGTAGGAATATGAGCTTTAGTGATGCATCAAGGGGAACCAGCCCCTAGTCTAGACATCCACCTCCTAATAAGGATACCCACAGCCTTGAGGTGGTTCCATTGTCTCAATTTAATTAGGATAATCTTGTCCCATCTCCTCATTTGGTGCAAGTTCAAGTAACGACATTTTTTGGTATGCCTGATGGGACTAGAGGTCTTTTCTTTGAGAAGTTTTGGTGTTCTTCTCAAGATACCATCCTTTAGAGGCAATTCACTAAGAACAAATTGTGAATCCAAGTACATATCTACTAGTTTATTAGTATAGGTATACCTATTTAAATTCTTTTTCTTCTTTCATACTCTTTTTGTGAAGAAATTCATGGAGAATTGTGAGTTTGAGCTTGTTTTAACACAAGTTGAGGAGTTATGTCCAGCTTTGCCTCTTCTTCCTAATTATGAGAAAGTTATTGTCCAACCTTATCATGATCCCCATGCATATGCTTTGAATTATTATATTTATCAATTTTATGCTCCATATATCTCACCTAGCTCCTCTCCAAGACATTCCCTTTTTAGTTTCAAAAGGGCTCTCCTTGGGTATCAAGACTATATGTTAGACCTTAACATTATGTATGGTTGTGGTCAAATTATCCCTAGAATTTGTGTCAAGAGTGTGACGGATGATTTGGAACAACTAAAAATGGAATGGGTCCCTTTAGAGGAATATATTTGGCCATGTATTTATAATGATATGATTGATATTTGTGGTTTGATCTTCCATCTATAAGAAAGGTTGAGAACTTATGAACAAACTCCATCTTGGTAACCTCAAAGTGTCCCAAATTATTTGTCCATTCCATAAAACTTCCTCTTTTGGAAAACCATTCAAGAAATTATCCAAGGGAAGGATAATATCATGATGGATTAGGTTGGTACACTAGGAGGATATAGTGAAGAAGAAGGATTGAGTTTTGAAGATCACTTTGAAAGGGAAATTGAGTTGGCAAATTAGATGTGGAAGAAATCTATTATGGTAGATGAAAGTTAATTATATAAACCTACTTATCAAAATTGAAATCAAGGTACAAATACAAAGGAAAATCAAATTTTATTAAACATATCCTTCACCCCTTCAGAACCTCTCAATCCTATGAAAACATCCTTAAACCTACCTTCCTAAGATGGAAAGAGGTGATGATAGCTCATGAAGAAAGGAACAAATCATGATTAACTAGAGAATTTGTTAGCGAAGAGAAATGTGGAACCATTCAACTCCCTCTGACCATTCATCAAGAAGCTATTGAACCTATATTTTCACCCATTCTAACTAATCAAGTTTGACCTCCCAATGTTGAGAATTGTATTGCTACTTGGGAATCCCCTTTGGCCAAGCTCCCTAGTTTCAAAGTGCCTAATGTTGATGTGACTAAGAGGGAGGATGAGATTGAAATATTAGATTAGATTGAAGATGGAAAATGGATGAATGATGGAGAGGAGAGTTTAGGGTGTGAATATATGAAATAAAATCCTCCTTGTGTTGGAAAAGATGACTTGAAGGAAGTTCTCTTGGACTCTAAAGAAGAAGAGGAAATGGCCTTTTTTGTTTTTACTTTTCATGATGTAGGATAGCCAAAAGATGATGATCTAAGGAAAATATTTGAGAGATATGTAATGAAAATTGAATCTCTCAAAGAACCTAAAAATACCTTGGAGCTAACTAGCCATGACAAATAAGAAGATGTGTCTCAAAGGGAGGACATGTGGCATATTTACATGAAATTTTTCTAAGTGTATGAGGAGGAGGAAAAGATTAAGGTCTTAGACAATCAAGCTCAAGATGAGGGAGAGAAAATACATTTTGAAGAGAAACATCATGAAGAGATCCTAGATCATAATAGAGCAATCATGATGATCTTAGGCCTTTTTAAACTGACTTGGAGATTATCTTTATATCCATCCACCTATGCAGCCACCTCCACCAACTTCCATGAAGAATGCCATCAAGAAATGATTCCCAATGGTTTTGATACAATTCTCTTTGAAGATTTTGAAGAGATTATGATAATGAAAAAGGATGATCAGATCCTTCAAAGAGAGATGAACTTGCAACAAGTTGTCTCATACATGGATTTTTAGACTTGTCATGACAAGATGAAGGGACAACAATTTGAGGCATGGTTTGAGGTTAAAGAAGACCTTAAGTAATTTGAGAATGAATGGAAGATGAATCAATTAAATGATGTACAAAATCAAAGAGAAAAGAGAAGGAAAGAGTAAACTAACACCCCATCCAAAAAGAAGCATGCTTGGCATCTTTACTCATCTAGTGAGGAAGGATACCTAAGGTACTTCCATTTTGATCTAGGAAGGGAGGTATGAGAAAGAGCAATGCACATATTTATTTCCTTTTTTTTGTGTCTTGGTTTTCCTAAGTTACTAGTAGCACAAGTGTGTCCTTGTTTTGTGTTTTGTTGTGTCCTTTTGTGTGTTTTTCTTTCCCTTTGTGTGTTTAATGTAAGATTATATATCTTTTTGGTAATTGTAAGGTATGGTACTATTGTTTCTAGGTGTATTCTGACTCCCTTGCCCAATGGATAGGATAAGGCTACTAGTCCTTAACATAGGCAAGCAGGTTACCCCTAGGAGTTGTCAAATTTTTGACCAAATGTGACTTCTAATCAAATGAGGTCAACCCATACTATTTCAAACTTTTGGAGAAATTTTTATAGGTCCTATAGGGTGTCATTATTGGTCTATTACCTTATTTGGCCTTGTCTTAGTCTTTGTCTAAGCTCACCCTCATTTAAATAGCCAAATTAAAACTTGTTAAAGCCTTGGTCAAAGTTGGTAAAAGGTCAATTATGTGTAAATTTGTCCTAACATTGTATATATCATGTTTCAAATGGTTTACAAGTCATAAATTGGTCATTAGTTATATCTCATGTACAAAAAGGGGTCTTTTGGCCACTTTCTAGCCCATTTATTGACTTCTACAGACTTCCAAGAGGAAAAATTTGTCACCAAGATGAGATTAAATGTGAAAAATGTTAATATCATGTCAATATTAGTTAGATTGCAGCTAGAGGTTAGTTACAGTAAAAAAATGGGAGTTTCTCCTTATTTTTAGGGGCTTTTGGGCACTTGTACAGTCTCCATTATCTGATCTTCAAATAAAAACGTGGTGGGATATATATTCACTTCCACTCACACATTTACATGATTTTTGTGCAAAAATTTAATTAGAAATTTCATCTACAACTCATTTCTCTTCTTTTCCCATTGGCAAGCTAACAATGGTAAACTCAAGCACTTGGCCTAGGTCGTACAAGTGGAATTGGAGGGAGTGCTTCTAGGGGTGGATTATAATCTGAGTGAAATTAATTTAAATAACAATAAATTTTAATTTTGTGGCTCCTCTTTCATGAAAAATTAGTTACAATCTAGGAAGCTTTTTATGGGCTTACAACCATGAGGGGGTCATTGTTTGAGCTTGTCTCAAATTTTCTTGATTTCGTATGATGGGTTCATGTGTTTTAGGTGTTTATAAATGATTTTAAAGACATTAATATTCTAATTTCAGTTTTTTAATTCTCAATTACTTGAAAAAACCTATTTTAGTCTTGTGCATACCTATAAAATGCTTTGTTTGCACTAATAGTCATCAAAAGTTGCCTTGAGAACAATTCCTCCACATTGGGAAAGGTGATTTGATGTTTTTTTGATGATTATCCTAATGTTTTTATGTATGTAAGGGTTTAAAAGTGTTTTTATGTTGTTTGGAAGGCCTTGCTTGACATTTTCTTACTCTCTCATATCCCTGCCTATATACAACAGTCAAAACCTCCATTGAAGGCCCCTACTAACATCATCATGATTGGGAAACAATATTCACAATGGTATTAATAATTTAGATATACTTTAAGTACACTTTGGATAGGTTTTATATTGATTTATAAAGGGTTAAAGGTGTTGTGAGAGGTCAAGAGAAAGTGACTGTGTTTTCGGTCTCTTAGTCCCTAAGTGGACTAAACAGAGGTCTCTAGGGTTTTTGGACATGTGATTATCATTGACACAAAGTATTTAAATGATCCCAATTTATTGATTTATAAGACATATCCACATATTATATCCATGCCAATTTTTAGGTCAAAGTAATAAGAGGAAGATGAAGTTTGAACACCCTCAAAGTTGTCAAAAAATCATTGAATGTTGACAGTGTTGTCTACAAGAAATGGAAGGAATGATCACCTTTTGACCTTTTTATAGCCTCTTAAAAATAAAATAAAGCATGGATGATCAAGATATAATTTTATGACAACTTTAAACTTTTCATCTCATGGAAAAGGTGGATTTTGATGTTTCAAGTGCTCCAAACACTCTTCCCTATCTATATAGGGGACTAAGCAACTACCTATATGCAGAATTTTCAAACAAGTTGAGGGTTGGTTTTGATCTTATTATAGGTTTCCAAGGATAATATGATTATTTTTTACCCCAATTACCTTTACGGGATGTCAAAACACCTTAAAAGAACTTCAAATGACCTATAACATCTATAGGCATGCCCTAAATGCATGAACATAGTCTATAGGGTACTCAGGTAGTAGGGTCAAATTATTCAACTTATATTAGAAGGGAATGTGTGGGTGAAATTTTGATAATAAAAATGAGAGGTTACCTTAATTATCTCATTTTAAACCTAAAAACATCATGTAAAAAGCCTAATGCTTGCCAAAATACACTAAATAAGGGTAAATTAGGCCTATCTTAGTCCAAGCAGACATAGAAGTACTAGTTGGAGACCTAAGCATGAATTGATGTGTTATTTGAGGGATTATAATGTGAATTAAAGTATTAGGAAGGTTTTATGACCTAAAAATATTTAATAGGAGGTCCACAAACATACAACAAGGGCTAGAGCTAGACCTACAGGCCTATCTCAGTCCTTAATAGGTAAGGTCTTGACCTTAATGATAAAAGATAAATGGATGCAAGAAATGGAACTTAGCCTTGGAAAATGGTAAAATTAAAAATAATATGAGTTTATGAACACTAATTAAATATTTTATTGTATCAATGAATCCAAACCAAGCTCATAATAGCCTACAACTAGACTAAAATAGTGATTCCTCTCCTAAGCAGTCAAAGACCCAACTAGGTTTCAAGAAGCATGAAGAAGGGTTTAATGGGAAAAATAGGATAGATATAGTATGGATACATCATGAGAGGAATGAATTATCCATAACATGCTCCAAAAAATATCAAATCAATCCTCAAAACCTTCAATCTCAGTCCACACTCATACCCCTACAGATAGTGTGCACTCCAAAAGTTTGCCTAAGAGTTTTGTGAAGTTTTAAGGTAAAAAATTGGAAATAAATTATAAAATTTGATCTATATCACCCTTGGGAGTTGGGTAAACACATAAAATTATTGTTTTTTTAATAATATGATTGAGAACATACCCCTATTTTGTCTCAGAGTAGGGGCAATTTTCTCATGATAAGGAGGTAGTTTGAAAAAAAATGGTGAGATGGATGTACCAAAGGTCAAGAAAGATCAAATTATGATTGTATAAACTAGAGGGGACCTAGTAATAAAAAAATAAAAACCTTGATAGAGGGTCTATGAAAAAATAATATGCTCTAACCATGGAGTGTTACAACCATTAGGGTAAGGAAAAGAATAGGCCTTTTCCCAAATAATAGGTAATTTTTAGTTGGGGCCTTAGGAAAACATTATAATGACTTGGGTCACCTTCATGGAGGTGAAAATAAAGTGTTGGAGACATAAGGTGAAAATGAATCCATTGGAAGGTAATTTTGAATCTTAAGTGGTAGGCAAACCTATTGGCAAGGTCTAGACCTAATGCCAAATAGGGGTAGGTTTTCATCTTTATCTCTTAGTGAGATTTTAAAATGATTGGGATAGGTGATTGGGATTTATTTAGAGGTGTTAAAACCTTTGGTTTTCATATAAAGTTCCCAAGATACCATTTTTATCTTAAGAAGCATTTAGACCATATTAATTATGCAAAATTAACTCGAATGGTCACCTTCAAGTGCTTAGAAATTTCATATATTGATCCAAAACTCAAAATTTTTGGTTCATTATTTTTGAAGCTGCAACCAAACCTTATCACCCATAGAAAAATGGTGTGAAATCCTATGTTTGTCATGGTGTTTCTTATACTTTTGATTCATCTTCTCCAAGATGTCACGAACTTGCTACTGGATGTGTTGCATTTGTTCAATGAACTTTGTTGTTTTTGTTGCCTCAGATCTTCCATGAGGTGTGTATTCCATGGTGGAGAATGGAAAAAATATATTAATTGGTGCCATGGGTTAGAACCTAAAGCATACTTGGAATGGATTGTGTTTGGTTGAGTTGTGCAGGGCTCAATTGTATCCATGTTATATGAAAAGAAGCTCCTCATCCCATGTACATAGATGTTTGTAATGATACATCCAAACCATGTGAACAATCAAGTAGTTCACCACCTCTATCTGACCATTAGTTTGTGGATGGAAGGCTATGGTCTTCATCAGCTTGGTATCCATCATCTTCCATAAAGTGGACCAGAAGATGCTCATGAACCTGTTGTCTCAATTTGAGACAATGGACTTGGGGAGACCAAAATGCAGCCATACATTAATAAAATATAGTTGAGTAGTTTCTTCAAAATATATTTTTTTTACAAGAAATCATGATAGCCATTTTTAAAAAATGATCAACTGCAATAAAAATACAGTCCTTGCCATGTTTTGAAGTGGGCAAACTTGAGAGAAAACCCATTGAGATAGATTCCCAAGGCCTGGTTGGTTCTGGAAATGGCATGTACAATCGTTGATTCTTATTTTTTGGCTTGGCTATCTCACATGGGGTGAAATATTTGAGATACCTTTCCACATATTTTTGCATATGGGGTCAGTAGAAGTGTTTCTAAAGAACTACCAATGTCTTTTCTATACCAAAGTGTCCAACAGTCCTACTAAAATGTGCTTCCCATATCAGCTCCAATTGACTCACCATTTGAACCATTATAAATATAAGAATGGGGAGAATTTAGTGAGATGTCATTGAGATATGATGTAAAATTTATGACTCCTGGAAGTTTCATCATCAATTGGGGTGGAACCATCACCCAAATTTTCACCTGAATTATTGGCTAGATCATATACCTTTTCATGGGACATAGATATGTTTGGGGATTATGGATAGGTTCCTTAAGAAGACACAAGTGGAATTTGGAGATTATTCTAATTTATGTTCTTTATCAACAAACATTAAGACTAGAAACCACTCAAAACCCTCTCAAACCCTATTTAGAGACTCGATGGTAGAAACCAAGTTTAAAGAGCCTCCAGATAGATGAATTTTACCATGAGTGTAAAAAGGAATTTATTTAAAACTTCATGAGGGTCATATCCATATAATTGTATTGTATGAAATTATATAGAATAGGGCAAAATAGGGCTTATTTTGACAATTTTTTGTGTTTTGTAGGCTTGGGAAGGTGTCAAGACACCAAATAACTTTTGGAGGGAAGATTAGGACTTTTTATAAGTCATAACGGTAATTAGAACAAGTGTATAATTTCTTGAGTGTGCCCACCAACTCTCTCTTTTCAGCTAGTCTAGTGACCCAACTAGGAAAGACTTGGAAAAAATGGTGAATCTTCATTTGGAAAGAATTTTAAGGATTATTTCTTAAAATTTATGCCATGTAAAATTGGAACACATGAATTTAATCTTATTTTATGGACCATATTATAGGTTTGAATATTTTTAAAGTGCTAAGTGTGAGAGGTGAAGGGAAAAGGGCTATTTTGAGACTACCAAGGATGATTATGCATGATCAGATGATCATGAGTGATTTAAGACCTAAAGAATGCATGTGTAGACCTACTAGTAACACCTAATAATTAGAAAAATCATCAAATTAGGTCATTTATAGTTTTAGGGTAGTTTTTGAAGGTCAATCATGAGGGGTACTTTTATATGCATGGAAAAGGAGTTTCTTGACATTTTCTAGGTCCTGAATGATCTCAAATGATATTTGTAACTCCTGATATGGAATGTCTCACCACATCCCTCTCCCTCATACATTTTTAACTGATTTGAGCAAGTTCACATATGTCCAAGTGACTCTTGGACTCCCCTTATCTCTATCTTCCCATTTCTTCTATAAATTCTAGCCTTTTGGCATTGTATTGGATCTCTCTACTTGGGTTTGGTGAATCCATGCTAAATTTTTTCCTTAAATCAATATATAAATTTTTTTTACCTCATGAAAATATATCACTAAGTGTACATGATGGTTGTTGGTCTTATGTAAGTGTAAGTTTCATTTAACTTCACATGTTACTCTCCTTAGTACCTTGTGTGTTCGTGATCTCTCTCTTGTAGGTCAGTAAGAAATGTCAAAGTGTATTATAGGTGTAGTGATTAGGATACTAAATAAAGTTTCTTAAAATACCTATTGTCTAGTTCCTCCTAGCTTATGCTATCTCCAAGACCCCATGTTGAAGCATTGATGTGAGAGGGAAGACTGACATTTGGATGAAGTGTATGTGTAACTTGTCCTTATTTACAAGTGCATGATAAGGGTATGA
>JARHVA010005366.1:557500-650000 GCA_037957365.1 Torreya grandis
GAGGGATGATGAGGGTTGACAAGGGAGTGATTAGTTATAATGAAGGATAACTAAGGATGATGAGGGAATGACTATGGATGGTAAGGGATTATGAGGCTAAATGAGGCTGTGATTAGGGATGATGAGGGACAATGAGGGTTGATGATGGATATATTAGGGATGAGAAGGGATGAAGAGTTATAATGAGGGAATGATGAGAGATGATGAGAGTTGATGAGTGAATGATTATGGATGATTAGGGGTAATTATGGATGATGAGGGAATGATGAGGGATCATTTGGAATGATCAAGGTCAATGAGGGAATGATTAAGGAAAATGAAGGCCATTAATGGACTTATTAGGGATGATGAGGGAGTGATTAGGGATGATGAGGGGGTGGATATGGATGATTAGGGATGATGAGGGAGTGGATATGGATGATTAGGGATGATGAAGTAGATGGAGTGATTAGGGATGATAAGGGATAATGAGGGATGATATTGGAGTGATTAGGGATGATGAGATTTAATGGGAGGGGGATGAGGTATAATGATAAATGCTGATGGAGTGATTACAATCACAAATGATGATTTATGTGCATGATTCCCCTCTATCCATATGGTTTGGGTAGAGGGATATATTTATATAAGTGATTTTGATATGAGCCTAAGAAAATAGGGTTTGAAATCACTCCCTTTCACCCTAAATAATAGTGGTAGAGGTTGTGGTAGTATTACTGACCTATGAAAGTTTGGAATGATAGAAGATGACTCTATTTTATGAAATTTTGGATTAAAGTGGTCATGTTATACATGCATGATATTGGAATTGAAGTATGCATAGAATGACCCATTTGTCTGAGATTTGTATTAGAGTGAACAATATCCTTTTAGGATGAATCTTTAATGGTGTTTTGATTCCTTATATTTTGAATGGAGAATACTTGGGTGATTAGCTACATTCATGTCTAGTGTGAGTGACTATATCATGACAATAGGTAAATGTCATGTATGAGTGAGAGAATAAATACATGTAGTAATAGGTATGTGGTAAACATCCTGTATGAGTGAACATATCATGGATAAAAGTATGGTACAAGACATATGATATAGGAAAATCATTTATGTATATTAATATACCCATTGATAAAAATACCACAAATTATTAATGAATTTGGCATGAATTTTCCTTCGACTCTTTTTTCTGATTGTCCCTAGTCACTCCTTTCTCTTTATAGGTGAGAATGCTCCCTCTCCTTTATCCATTTATCTAATAATGCCCTCTATATTTATTTTCAATCATGAGAATTCCCCCTCACCTTTAAAGATATGGCTTAGGTAACATACATACATATACATACATACATACATATATATATATACATATATATATACATACATATATATATACATATATACATATACATATATACATATACATATATACATATACATATACATATATACATATATATATATATATATATATATATATATATACACACACACACATATATATATACATATGTATGTATGTATATATATATATGTGTGTGTATGTATATATATGTATATATATATATATATATATATATATATATGTATTTATATATATACATATATACATATGTGTGTGTGTATGTATATGTATATGTATATGTATATATGCATAAATATATATATATGTGTATATATGTATATGTATATATATGCATGTATATATATATGTATGTGTATATGTATGTATATATGTATGTATATATGTATGTATATATATGTATACATATATGTATATATGTATGTATATATATGTATACATATATGTATATATGTATACATATATGTATATATGTATATGTGTGTGTGTGTGTGTGTGTATAAACATATATACATATATGTATATACAAATATATATGTAGATATGTATATACATATATATATATATATATATATATATACATACATATGCATACATATACATACATATATATATACATGTATGTGTGTGTGTGTGTGTGTGTGTGTGTGTGTGTGTGTGTGTGTGTGTATGTATGTATATGTTTGTATATGTATATATGTATATGTATGTATATGTACGCATATGTATATACAAATATATATATGTATACGCACACACACACATACATATATATACATATACATATACATATATATACATATACATATATATATGTATATATATATGTATATACATATATATATATATACACACACACACATACACATATACATACATACATACATACATACATACATACATACATACATACATACATACATATATATATATCTATATACACACACACACACACATATACATATACATACATATATGATGAAGATTAGATATAAGTATTCAAGATCAATATATGGCTCAGGTATTCAATCAGATAGGGGATAATCAAGTAGTTAGGGAATACTCAATTACGTAAATAAATTATGGCATATTCAAGTAGGTAGGGCGAGAAGAATAGGTAGATATGGAATACTCAAGTAGGTTTAACTTAGGTAGGGCATACTCAAGTATAATAAAGTAGACAAGGCATAGTCAATATCATGATATGGATTATGTATTTAGGTATGACATAGTCAAGATCAAGATATGTTTTTGTTATTCAATCAATTAGGGCATACTCAAGTAGTTAAATTAGTTAGGGCATACTCATATATATATATATATATATATATATATATATATATATATATATATATATATATAATTCAAAAATCCTTTTCTTATTCTATCTATTGAGAATTAAGCTTCCCTTGCAAGATACAAAATCTAAGTAGGTATGGCATAACTAAGTGGGTAGGGAAAGAATATATACAAGATATAGATTGTGAATTAAGATTCCCTTGATAGTTAAGAATATATTATATAAATTAAAGTAAGTCAGAAATGAATAAAGATATATATCGAGAAGCAAGCTTAACATGCCTTATTAGGTAGGGCACAACTAAGTATGTAGGGAAAGAACAAAGCTATCAATCCAAATGTAAGTTTCTATTGAAATATATAACTTAATATAGAAGTAAAGAAAAGATAGATATTGGAAAGGCAAGAGTCTCTTGAAAACTATTCCTTACTCACTTTCTATCTATTGGTAAGAAAATCTTCCTTTAATATGCTAGGGGGTAAGTAAAGCTAGATATCAAGAACATAAGCTTTCCTTGCCCTAATCCTTGGCATAGATGAAGTAGGTAGTGAAATATTTCCTTGAGTTATTAGGTAAAGTATGGTTGAGATAGGGATAGGGAATTCATAATGGTTTCCCCCATATATTTACAATAAGGGGGGTGGGGGTTAATTTATATGTTATCCCTTGATTTATTGTATTAGGGACTTAAGGCATCCTCAGAGTATGATAGGTCCCTGATTTGGGAATATCACCACTTAGAATGGTGTTAACATTATAAACTAAATTATGAATATGATATGGGAATAGAGGTTTGGGTTTTCATCGAGGGTTAGACTTATCAGTCGAAATAGGTTAATGCATCCATGCATGCTCCATCCCATCATATTACATAGATACTACATTTCTATTAGCATAGGACCTATCTCTATCTTGACCAATCCACACATGAGACCCTATCTATATAAATGGATCCCTATATTTATCTATACTAGTGACATCCATACTTGAGCTTAGAGATTAATAACTCCAATATTTTAGTTGACTTCCAATCCTAAAATTTTAAAAACTAAGTACTAATTAGAATTGATTTTGAAAAAATAGCTTTTAAATGGTAACTCATAAAGTTATGGAGTCAATTTCATAAGATACATAGTGGCCCTAATTTTTTATATTTATTAAAATAAATTTAAAGTATAAGAATATGAAAATTAATATAAATTAAATGTAAACTTATCCCTAATATTTAGCAAAGGGATTATGCCCTTTCATTCAAGTTTTCCAACCTTTTACCATTTCATCTTAAAAATACAATTCAAATGGTGTATTCCCTTTGATAAATAGTGTATTAACTTTGATAAAAATGGAGTATGCCCTTTAGGCTAAGGACCAAACCAGTTAAAATTTTCTATGTTTTGTTTATTAAAAGTCATTCACCCTTTGCAAAAGATGTTTTGTGTTTTTAATTATGTAATGTTTTTTGTCTCCTTCCCATGGATCACTCCCCCGATGGCTAATAAACTCCTAAAAGTGTTGAAACTTGAGCACCTCCTTATCACATTGAGCTTAGATCTATACAAGATCTAAAAAAATAAAAATCACCTTGTCATTAACAGAAAAATGTGAAGATGTTTAGTTAATCTTAACAATAGTTTAATTCCTATATTTACATAGCTAAAATAAAAATATAGTTCCAAATAACTTTTCTAGAAAACAAATATAAGTTTTCCACATAGATTTATCCCCAAAATAAACTATGCACCAAGAGAAGGGATTTAAGGGGAACGATTAGAAATGAGGTTTAATACATTTTTAATAAAATTGAGATATTGGACATATATAAAATATATGTTTGAAGGAATGAGGTTTAGAGTAGGATGGACACCTACGTGTAGAAATTCCAATTTGCAAGTGGCACTCCCCAAAACAAAAGTCCTAATAAACTAGGCAATAAATAAAATTTTCAAGCATGGGTTCAATCCTATCATTCCATATATTGTTAAGTCTAGTGAACCAATTCTTGGGTGAAAAATTTAAGTTATAAATCTTATTTGAATTGTCCAAAGTAGAAGATACTAAGCTCCTAATTTAATAAATGATACTATGAGAATAATAATTCAATTGGATGTCATATTTACACCTCCAGTCCTTCCACCATACACATGGAGGTTGTGAACCCATCTTATGCAATATGACATCATGCATCAAATCTTAGATACATAGAATAAAAGGTAAGTTTGTTTAAAAAATTTATATTTGTCTTTTATCACATGCCATGGGATCTAATATCAAGAAATAAAAAATATTTAATAATGTGAATTCATTTTTAAAAAAAAAACTATTACTTTAATATAGGCATTTTTATTAGAAGAAGATTAATATTGGTTGTTACAAGAGACTACCAAATATTATGGCCAATAAAGAAAGGAAATTGTGATAACGATCTCCAACCCATTTTAGAAAAGGATTGAAAACTTCAAAATATTTCCATATTCTCTTGGAAATAATATAACCTTATATCTTGGTAGGGCTAGTGGTAATTAGTTCAACCTATTTTTACTATAATGGGTACCTATATAAATGTAGTGCCTTATAAGGATTTCAAGTCCCCATTACCTTCAATAGCTCTAGCTACTCACTTAACACAAAGGGATATATATTTTTTGTAGACATCAATGATTATCATCCTCATTTTTTTTTGAAGAAGGCAATATATGTCTAAATCAACCCTATGATAGCCTCTATTTTGTTTATCATTTTCCAAAATAAAGTCTCTAAGAACATTGATTAAATGTATAATATGAAATTTTCAAGTGTTCCTAATAAGAAAAGTGAAAACATGAGTTGCTGCAAGGATTTTTGTACAAACTTGAAATATATTGTCTAAAGAGAGAGGTTGGTAAATCCAATATGAAACCATTTATTAATTTTATGTGTAATATTATGACATAGATCTAAAGGAGATATATCAAAATCAAAGGGAATACGAAGGAATTGAAATATCATTCATTTTTGTATCTACTTTCATTGATAATGATGGATTCATTCAAGAAACTAGTTTTGGTCCATTAAAAATTAGAGCCACAGGATATGTAAAAAATGTCAATACATGGAAGTGATTATTTAAAAGAAGGTTATTTATATTCAAGAGTGAGATAATTATCATCAGTAAATTTCTCATTGATGATTTTCAAGAAGAGATCAAGAATAGCAACACCCTTAATAAGTCATCAATCTATTTTATAATAAAAAAGATAACCAAACTCCTTGGAAACAAAAATATATAAATTAGGAGCTGAATTAAAACCCTATATAATGGAAAAAATAATTATAAATACATCATAACTGGGCCCATTGATGGTAAGGTATGATGATATATCATGACCCAAAATTTGCACAATCAAGAGAAGTAATTGGACAAAACCCAAAGCCTCAATCATAGTGTGATTAAAATTCCATTCTATCTGATCATAAGATTTTTCAAAATAAATTTTGAGAGAGACGGTCCTCTAGTGGGATGTCTGAGCCATTCCATTCCTTCCCAATCTAAAAAATAAATTAATCAATATTTTTTTTTATGAATTTATTTTGTTTAGGTCTAATGATTGTAGGAAGAATATGGTGAATGTGATTCACTAGAGCCTTAGCAATGATTTTATGAGAAATATTCAAAAGGGTGATTGGCCACTAACTAGTAATAAGAATTAGGTCACTATAATTAGGGATGAGTTTAACATTACCTTTTTAATGGTAACTCTTAATGAATTTTTTGCATTGATTCTTTGTAACTTGAAACAAATTGGACACTAAAAATTTACAAATAGATTCATATAACTCACAAGGAAAGCCATCAATCCTTGGACATGCACTCAACTGCATAAAATATATCTTCAATAGAAATATGAGTATCACAATGTTTATGGTTTGAAATGTTTAATTTACGAGGCATCAAATTGAAACATTCACGTAAAGATTGTGATGTTTCAACTGAATCTTTTTGGGCTTAGAACACCAATTTTTAATGGTCTAAAAAATATGAGGATATTTTTTGTAGATTGGTGAGGTGATTATTTGAAACCTTGATGGATTTTATAATCTACTTAGGTTGTTTAGCCTTAAATGCTTGAATAAATCTATGGATGCACAATCTCCTATCTTAAGCCAATGAAAATGGGATCTAATTTTTCCCCCTCTAGCTGCATGGTTATTAAAAAATTTGATATCATGTTGAGATAAGAAGCAATGGATTACACAAGTGGTTTTGCTCAAGGATACTTGAATTCATTTGGTATTCCTTGATGACAATACCATCAAAATTCTTCATAACTCACGCAAATTTTTTTCCATAGTGGTAAAGGAAGGTGGAGATTCAGTTGATCACCTCAATCCACCACTCAATTTAGCTGTAAGTGTATGGAAAATTTGGATCCAAAATATACACTGTAGTGATGATTTAGATAGTTCCCTCATGTCTGAGAAGGGAAGTGTTCAATAATAATTTATTGTGTGTGACTTTAAGATGCCCTATGCACCAATTCACTATGTAGGTGATAAATCTATGATCACAAATGATAATTTATGGATGGACTATGAAAAATTATCCACTGGAAACTTACAAGGAGAACACATGTTTGGAAATCATGACAAGGTCCAACCATTTGAGTACCCTATCTGTTTTGGCTTAAAAATTTGACTAAGTATACCATGGAATATTAGATAAATTATGTTTCTAGAGGAGTGGTTCCACTAAGCCCCATCATTGTTTAAAATAATACCTTGATTTCATGATCTCCCACACACCATCTTAAAAATGGGCACAAACTTTGTCATAAGGACTCTCAATCATACTAAAATTTACAAAATATTCCAAATTCAAAAGATTAGATTGTCAATGAGGCATCTACATAATTTTATTCTATTAGGGCCATCATTTGGGGTGTGAATATTAAAAACCCCTAAGGAATGACCATCAATGTCAAGTATAACCTAAATAACTTAATGTGATAGATCTTATCTCAAGACAAAAATTGAGGGAATAAATTTTGGTGAAACAAAAATATTGGCACTACCATGTCCATGTTCATGTGAATTGAAAAAGATACATTCATCAAACCATATAATCCTCAGAGAATATTACAAAATAAATCTTGAAATATTAACTTCCATCTAAAAAATTACATATAAAACACCCAACCATTGGCAAAGGATATGTAAAGTTGTAAGAGGAATCTATGAGACCTCAAACCATAAATAAAATTAACTTCATTAAGATGAATCCTCCATGAATAATTCCCCATATCCATCCTATATATCTTCTGCTAAACCAAGTGGCAAAAAATAGTTTGATGATAATGATTTGGTGGTTTGTAAAAATAAAATCCCCATGTGAAGTCAAGTGACATTTAGCCCTAATTACTTTCAGTGGGGGATCACCACTACTATGATGCATATTACACAACTATTATGAGGTAGGACCACTTGTAGAGGGTGTCCCAACATCTGAATAATGTACTTGTAAATGATTACTTTGATAAACTTGGATTTGGAAGACCACAAGATCACTTTGAGGCTAGGGAGGATTAATGGAAGAGAAAAATAACTTTATCAAGTTATTTTCCACATGGTGAGAATTGATAATGTGGGGAACAAAGGTCACATTGGGATTTTTTTTAATGACTTTTTTCCACCTTTTGATTTTTAGGTGATCTGTACTCAACAGATGGATTTGAGTGACCCATAAGGGGATAGTCATCAATCTTATGATTAGGGACTTGACATCTAAAGCATGTACTAAAGAGATTGAAGTAGGTAACCTTATATGAGAAGTGTTTCATCCCTACTCACATATCAATAGACTCTTTCAGGTCCTTTGTCAAATCAATCTCGACACAAACATGCTTATTAGACTGTGTAATGTATAAATTTGTCAACCTCAGTACAAAGCATTGGCCCTATGGGTTAGACAATCTTCTCAAGGAATGCATGTAGAGGTATTAGAATACCTATAAGCTCAACCTAGATATGCACCTTACGGGAGGTTTGTTCATACACTTTGAAATTGTAGGTCCAATGGGACACACTCATGAGGGTATTCCTAAAGAGCCAACAACTCAACTTAGAAAGGAAGGATTTGATTTGAGAGGGTTCTTTAAAGGAAGAACACAAAAAATCATTTAATAAGATTACAGAGAGTGGTAATATGAAAACTCAAAGGTTCCCAATGGTATCGAACCTAAATATTAAAAGAGCCCTTTAAGAACATACGATTATAATAATAAACAATAATACCATTATTTTCCTACCATATATGCACATTATCAACAAATTTTACTTGTAAAAAAATATCAAAGTGAAGAGGATTATCAAAATATACATTGTCATTAACCTTTGGGACAACTTTCAAACTCTTTTCGATATCATCCTTTTCAATATCAAAAAAGTTGTTATGACAAATTAATGAAGGCTAATTTTAAAAAACACACTCCCATCTCAAAAATTAAAGAATAAAACATAATAAATATGAACTTAATCTTAGAAATCGTATAAAAACAATGACAATGGGTGAAATAAACTAACACAATACAAAACTGACACGTAAACCTTTACCCAGCAAATCTCTCACAACCCAAACAACTATTTTGAAATAATATGCACTCTCCAAAACTATCGAGGCTGTCGTCCTATAAGCATTTACTTTAGGGGATGGAAAAAAAGAGAATTCTATGTGAAGACACATTAAAGTAACCATTGTAACACTGCTTTATGAAAGCAAAGATATGGACTCGTCATACCAAATATTCGAAATTTCTGCTCTTTCTTAATCTCTTGTTGACAATATTGATTCATTATATCTAAAAGTAGACAAGTATAAGGTTCGGCGCAATTTTGCAAGAAACATGTAATAGTTTTGTGAATGAAAAACAATCATGTGAAGTGTAAGAGTTACAAGCTCAAGATACACCAAATATCATCTCATTATCAGCCACCCAAAAAAGTAGGCACTTTATCTGTCTCTATGGTAAATGCTTTCCGTGAAGAAGACTTCATCAAGTTAGGGAATCAAACATGTTTTATCTCTCAAACATGTTCTATCTCTCAAACATGTATTTCTCAAAGTCAATATCATTAAAATAAATGAGACAAAAAAAATTTGAATCCATCTTTCAAAAATAATATATATTTTTATTTTATGGAGTAAAAAAATATCATTTTTTTAATCATTATATATTTTGAAAAATGTACTTATTTAATATATAAAATATTTAATTTTTTTATAAAATATAAATTTAAATGTTTAATAACTATTTTTTATTTTAACTTTAAAAAAAAATAAAAAATTAATATATTAAAAAAATGTAATGACAAAACACAAATTAATAATATTAAACTTTTCATTTAAAAATTATATATATATATATTAAAATTAAAAATATATTTACCATAAATTTTATATATATATATATACATACATGTATATATATATACATATATATATACATACATGTATATATATACGTATATATATATATATATATATATATATATATATATATATATACAAAATTCAAATTATAATTTAATCATTACAATGGATATATTGACATAGTGGCGATCTATGATCAATTCCTCGATCAAAAAGAGCATGAACAAATTATTCTTATGCATGCAAAGACCCCAACTGTAGCAAGGTTACATTAGCAGGCCTTGGTACTTACTATTCCCATCCTCTGATTTTTGTAAGTCATATTATAGATAATATCACACTCATAGTGTATTTTTATAATCTTTTTGTGTTTCTGCAGAAGCAGCACCCGCAGGGCATTATGTGTTGGACATAGCCGGAAGAACCGAAAACCTCATCGCAGAGAGTTTATTCTCATGCAAGAGACATTTGAGAGAAAGGCAATGTAAGTTTATATTTGTCAAAGTCTATTATTATAATAAAATAATAAAATAATAAAATCCATTTTTGACCAGCAAAATTTCAGATCGGTAACATTTTAATATAATTATTATTAATATTTAATTTATTATTGATGTTGATTGTAGTGGTGATTGTGATTCCTAAAATAGTAAGATTTATGAAATGGTTAGCACTTATCCAATTTTCATGCAACGTAAATTTTAAATTCAAATGTATGGCACATTATAAATTTTAAGGAATTGTTGGTGTGCTTGCATGTTTCATGCAATTAAAAAACACGGATAAGACAAAAAAGGGAATTAAAGTAATGTTTACGAATAGAAATGTTACACTTGAAAAGTCATTATTGTATAAAAATATGCTCTTGAAGATTATAAGGTTATGGATTTGAATGCTTTGATAGTACTAAATATGTTTAACTTTGTAGTGCTGCAATGTTTTATAAATGTAAAACTAAAAACAAGAGTAGAATTAGGAAGTGAGATTGGTATCATTGTAGTTTATGTTGAGAGGCTAAGAACAAGAAAAGGTAACTCATCATATGTAGTAAAAAGAAAGTATTTTTCAATTTTATAAATATATTTTATTATTAAAGATATCATAATTACTTTTTTTAATGTAAAGTGTTTATTTGTGTTTTTAAAAATCATATATAAAAAAAGTATTTGAAGTTATTATAGATATTGTGTTTTTTTTAGTAATATGTAATTATATTGGAAAAGACCTTCATTACTTAACAATAAGTTGTAGAGGATTATAAAATGTACATTAATAATATTTTTTGATTGTATGTTTGAAGGTATTATATGGAGTTATTGAATTATGTAGAATGTCAGCATCTTTGCTTACATTTTAGAAATAAACATATCGCAGTTTTACAATATTGAATAAGCATACATCTTAATCAGTGAATTCTTTTGGCTAAGCAACTATGAGTATGGGGTATCCATACTATCAAAATCACCCAAGACATGATCCTAACCTTAACCACTTGACTCTTTATATTGTGTATTTGGAGGGATTTGTACTTTGGTGGATGAATATAAGCAACCATCATCCTCTCCAGTTAGATTACATCTCTTTCGATTACATATTAATATTTTAATTATAAAGAATATTAATGTCCCTGAAACTATCAAGAGAATAAAATTACCAATAAACCAAGATCTGAAATAATAAATCTGAATTGATTCGTATTGAATTACTTTAAATAATTACAAACCAAACCATGCTTAAATAAGTCTCAACTTAGAATTAGAGTTAAAGTGCAATTTTTAAAAAAAAACTAAAATCTAAAAAAACTTATATTTTTAGCAGTTGCTATTTTTATTAAGTTTTGCATGTAAGTGTGTAGAATTCTAAAAATATTTTAAAATACTTTAAACACTAAAATTAGCCTATGTGATGAAATTAAACTAAAGTTGACATCTAGTTCTAAAAATATATAATTTCTAAAAATCGAAAATTTTCTAAAAAATCATTAAATGGTAATTTCAGACCTTTAGATGATCACGTATGGCCTCTGAAAAATATCAAAAATACATCCAAGCAAAACTCATAACTTAGGGTTGCAACAATGTTTTTAAGATGTTCATTTTGACACATAGAAGAGCTCAAATGGAGCTATAGGTCAAAATTTATGGCCTTTGGAAGATTGGCCTACTTATTATGCATCATTCTCCTTTGGTTGAAAACAACTCAGTGTCTACAAGTTGACTTCTACCATATTTATTTGTCAATCTTCTTTAGATCCCATTCTGTGATCTAAGTGTTGTTTTCTTGCTGCAATCCTTCCCGCTGCACCTAATACCTGTTATAATTCCCTTGCCTTGTACTCACTATCTTCATATCCAAAGCCTACACTATTTTTTTCTTATTTTTTGGAATTTGCTGCTCCCAATTTACTTCTTCATCTTTGTCACTTTCACCATCTTCTCCATGGAATTAATATAAATCTAAAACATTAAATACTGGAGAGATATTAAAATTTTGTGGTAAACTCACTTCATAAGGATTGTCATTGATTTTCTTCACAATTTTGGATAGTCTAATTTTTTTGTACTTCAACTTGTTGTATATACATTTTAAACATATTTCTTTCCTCAAGTAAACCATTACCAACTCTCCTTAAAATACCTTGGATCTATTACGCACTTAACCTTTGGCATGTCTTAGGATATGTGTGGCCAACTTGTGGCTTACATACCTCTTTTATATTCTTATTACATTTCTTTATGTTCTTAGTTAGGTTGGCCTAGGGAATAACCATGGCTATGTAGATTATATATAATAATAAGTGGTTAGTCTTTGATCATTATGTTAAGTATTCTTCTCTTAATGCATTGTTGTAGAGGTTGCCCCCTCGAAGTGGATTTACTATATTATTTAGTATTCTACTCTACTATCAATTATTGCTATGCGATCTCTCATATTTACTTATTTTGTGTGATATAAACTCATTTTGTGTGAACATCTAAGTAATTTTATAACAAGTGGTATTAGAGATTTGATTTGGGAAATTTTTTTGTAGCTTTATTTTTTTAGATTTGGCGAGAAGTGACTTCTGTGAGGAAAAAAAGTAAAAAAACATAACTTACAATCCGAAAAGAATTATTTTTTATATCAGCACAATATTATTCGAAACACTTTTTTGAAAAAAATATCAAAAAAAAGTTTGGAAAATTTTTTCCCTTGTACAATTGAAGTCATTAGATTTGTCTCAGTGAGGTAATTATAAGGGTATATTCCACCGGTACACTTTTTTATGCTAAAATATTTTACCTTAGTGTGTAAAGGTAGTTATTAAATTCATCTTGGCAAGGTGATTGCAACAGTACCATCTTTTGGTACACATTTTTTAGGGCAAAAAACCTCCTAGGGTTTGTATATGGCCGATCCTTCTACATGAGGGTGATAAGGGAGGAAAAAAAATCCTAAGACTCCTTCTACCAATCACATGGAATATAGAACTTTAGATCTATTGATTTCTGAACTTCATGCTGAAATGAAGGGGTTGGTGTGGCATGATGACTTTGTTGCAGTTCAAACAGATGTTTTAGGGATGCACAAAGAGATTAATAGGGTTCATAATTAATTGAATCAGATCACTACTTCATTGACTGCTATTTCATCTCAGTTAAAATCAAACAACCCTCCACTTTATTATTTAGGTCCTTTCAACACCAACAACTCCAATTATGGTGTGAAACTGATGTTACCCAAAGTGAACATATGTAAGTTTGATGGTAAAGATACTCTCACTTGGATTACCCAACTTAATAATTTATTTGATTTGCATCAAACTCCTACTTCATAGAAGGTGATAGTGGCATCTTTATATCTGAAACCTGAGTAGTTCAATTGGTATCACTAGTTATGTGATCAAAAAAATGGTGCTCCTATTACATGGTCTATTTTCAGTGATGAGTTATTAGCTAATTATTAGAATAATGCCTCTGAGAACTACTTCATCTAGTTAGTCAAAATGTGACGAACAAGAATTATTAAAGATTATATTCATCAGTTTTAGAATCTATCCTTACAGGTGAAAGACATCAGTGAGGAAAATTTGACCAATCTATTTTTGGGTGGTCTCAAAGATAAAATCCAATTGGAGGTTCAAATATTTAACCTAGAATATGTATCATAAGCTATTCCATTATCACTTATGGCATAGGAAAAAGAGATGGTCAAATAAAAAACTTTCACTACTGATCATGATCGTATCTTTTTAGCACCATCATATCCTCAACCCACTAGACTAACACCTTAACAAATTGAGGAGAAGAGATCTAAATGGTTGTGTTATGGTTAGGACTATTGTCCCCAAAAATAGACTTCTCATTTTTTGAGACAACATGGGAACTATTTTGGTTCAACAAACCAAAATGATCTCTTCCCTTCTCAAAATTTGTTTTGAGCATTCAAATTCCTCATTTTTCAAGCTTCTCAGAAAATCTACGAACTCTGTAGGCTTGAATCTACGAACTTTGTAAGCTTAAATCTATGGACTATGTAGTCTTGAAACTATGGACTCTGCAGGAAGAAAATCTATGGACTTTGCAAGAAAACTTCTACGGGCTTCACAAGTTGATTTTTACGGACTCTACAGGAAAGAAGCAAGATCTCAACACTTAGGCAATTTCAAAGTTGGTTCAACAAAAAAAGTTCATCGGCAAGCTTCTAAGCAAGGATTGAACCATTGAACCACTGAATCGTTGAACCTTGAACCATTTTGGTTCAACAAGTTCTATGGGTTCAAAGGTTCAACATCAACAACAAGAGTTAAGTGCATTTGTCAAGGTTCAAAGTTTAACCACTTCAAGTTTCAATGGCTTCAAAACACTTATCAAAGAGAAGAAGGCTTGAACCATTGAACCGTTGAACCATTGAACCACTTTGGTTCAAAGGTTCAATGGGTTTAAGGTTCAACGAGTTCAATAGGTTCAATGACCAAATGGTTCAACGCATTTGGTTTAGAAAGATCAAAAGGAATTAGTGAAATTAAAAGAATGAACTGATTGAGCCATTGAATTGATTGAGCCATTAAATTAGTCATCTTTCAGGGAATGAACCATTGAACCATTGAACCATTGAACCACTTTGGTTCAAAGGTTCAACGGGTTCAACGAGGCTTGTTTCAAAGAATCTTGGTTCAAGAGGTCAATAGAAACAAGGGAATGAACCATTGAACCATTAAACCAAAGTTAGTTCAATCGGTCGATTCAAGTGACAAGTTCAAAGGAGTGCCCTAAGCATCAAAGACACAAGTGCCCTTCTAGAGGGAATTTTTGGCAAAAGTGACTAAGGAAGGAAACAAAACCTTGACAGAACGCAGTGGATGATGCCACATGTCATAATTCAAGATTCACATAAAATCGACTAAAGAAAATTTCCAAGGGGCAAACAACCCTTTCGGAGGACACTCAGAAGCCGAAGTGAACCATTGCAAAAACTTGAAAGGCTAATTTAGAGCTCAAACAACCCTTGCAGAGGGTAGAAAGGAGGCAAAAGAACCAATTCAAAGGCCAAAAGAGAAAAGGGATTTCCTTCGGAAAAGTTCCCCCAATAAAATAGACAAAGTGAATTCCTTCAAAAAAATGAACAAGGCAAAGGACAAAGTGAAATCCTTTAGATAATTTGTCCGAAGGAATTTGCCCAAAAAATAAAGCAAAGCCCAGTGAAAAGAAAAGTCAAGGAAGATTTCCTTCAGACAAATTACCCAAAGGAACTCCTTTGGACATTTTGTCCAAAGAAAATAAAGGATAAAGCACATCGGAAGAAAGAAAGCCCAAAGGCCATCTGAAGACCGCTCGAAGGGCATATACCCTTGTAGGGGGCTCTTCCCGACCTAAAGTGGACCATTTCTCAAGGCCCCAAATGGCATGTCCCCTCTGAGAAAGATCAACCAACAAAGCTGAAGGAATTGCTGAGGAAAGTGACGTGCCCACAAATGTCAAAGTCACAACAGTGAAATAGTTGTTGATCCTTGTAGGTTTAAGTGCAGACCTAAATGCATTCAAAGGCTTTAAGGCCAAGGCCAAAAGAAAGGACCGCAGAGAAAAGAGTAAAGGGTAGGAATGACCAAAAACATTTGCGCATTAGATATGTTCCTAGAAGTAGACCGCCAGGTGGATATTGAAAGATGCAAACTTTCAATAGTGTGACCCGTTTCTCTGCATTGAGAAAATCAAATGGGTAAACACCCCTAAATTCAAGCATTTATTCTTAACAAAATTCAATGCAACATGATGTGTTATTATTCCCAAGTCCTTCTTGAACAGGCTGTATAAGGGACTCTCTTGTTATTATAGAAGGATCTCTCTCGGATTATCAGAAACAAAACTCTGCCCATATTGAAAGGCATTACTGAGACTTTGAGCTCAGATTGTTGATCATATTTTGTTATTGGAATAAGAAATCAAGTGAATTTTTAGACCTTGTGCTGTGATATCTTTGTTTTTGGGGAAACTATTCTTATGTCTTTTTCCTTAATATATTTTTTGTTCCTTTAATTCAATAAGCAAAATTAGCGAAAATAGTCAGAAAAGTGTACTGAAGCCAATTATGGAGAGACTTTGTGCCCCCACAATTGCATTTAGTGTTTTTTCTTTTTGTTTCTATGTAAAGGTCCTTGGGATGACTTTGTGCCCTCATTGTCCTTCGTATCTCACTCTTACACAATTGAGGTGAAGACTTTGTGTTATATCTCAATTTGCTGGTTACTACTTCCTCGGTTATATTTTGCAATTACTACCAAAAGAATTCTTATGGTTTTTTGAATAGTACTTATAAAAGAAGAGGAGTGCTTTTTGTCATTTTTCTTGAGAATTTCCCTTTGATTTGCATGCATCATCTCTGAAGAAAGAGAGATAGATGGTTTGTTCTACCCTTGAGTATTATTTTCTGTTTATATATATACCATATCTACAGGGAACCTCCCCTTGATGAGAGGAGAGATTAGTCCCCTTTTGATGTGGTAAAGCTACATATTTGGATGACCATTCTTCTTACTTTGGATGATCAGACCTATTTTGTTTAGCAGTACGTTGATCTACAAAATATTCAACCAACAGTTTTTGGTGACTCTATTGGGGACATAGTTATGTGCATTTTGAAACCTCAAGTTTCGGATTGAATCAGTTTCTACCATTATCCATTATAACATTACCATTCACCTCCACACTAACTGGGAAAGAACACGTAGTTTAAAGCCTCAAGCTTCAAACTAAAGCAAGGTCAATTCTTTTCCATTATTGTTTCACAATCTGGCAAATTCAAGGTATACACGAAGCCAAAGGGCTAAAGGTATTATTGACCCTATTTTTGAGTTAGTACAACAAAGTAATTTTGATCTATTTCCTTCACCATCTCACCTCCAATGAACCAAGATCTTTCCTCCTACTAAAGTCAGATCTCCATTACCAAATGAAGTATCCACTTCTGCTATTGATAAAGCTTTGCTAATAATTACCCCTCTGAGATTTGTTATTCCTCCTTTTCATCGTCATATAATGGTATTTCAAGGCCCCTGGGTTAATTATGATGGTCCTCTCAATCTTACTCCACCTCTACATGATCTTGCACACATTTTAAGGAAGAATTTCCCCAAATTCTATGGTGATGGGAAAGTTCATCCTGATGAACATATTGCAGCGTTCAGCATAGCTTGTGGCATAATTGGAGTATAATTTGAAGATGTAGCAGTCAGGTTATTTGTAGAAACATTACAAGGTGCTAATGTGGATTGGTTTTATCATCTACAGGCTCAGTCAGTAACTGATTGGAATACCCTCAAAGCTAAGTTTGAAGCTAGATTCAAACTTGTAGAAGATGCACATGCACTTCTGGCTCAACTTACATAGGTGAAGAAAGAACCTCATGAACCAATGAGGGACTTCATAGCCAAGTTTGACAAACTGAGAAATAGAATTCTTATAATTGCTTGACCTACAGCTAAGAATCTCAAATGCTTCTTCATAAATTCTTAGTTACCTAAAGTAAGTTTTCTTTTGAGACGTGCTAGTCAAATAGATCTTGCCGCAGTTCAACATTTGGCCACTGAGGTAAAAGATGATCTCATCTTAGTAGGGAAGATAAGAAGAGATCTAAATAAAAATAGACCCTCATTATCTTCTAAATATTCATCTATAGGTGCCATAGATCCAATGGTGCAGAAGTTGGGAAATGAGTTGCTTGCTCTCAAAAAGCAAATGGCACAAGGAATATCTTTTGCTCCTTCATATAGAGATATGCCAAGAAAGTCATTTCTAAATCAGTCATATCAGGGCAATGTTGCCAAGAATAAAGGGCAACAAAATCGTCTTCCTCCCCCATAAGGGAAAGTTGCCCTGGAAGCTTTTCCAACCAATTCAGATATGGGATATCTTGAAACAAAATTAGAGTTCTCTTTTCAGCAAGAATTGAATCAAGAAAATGATGCTGATCTCCTTGTAGAAAATCAAGAAGAATTAGCTGATGACTCCCACATTAGTTTTCTCAACTACCAGGATGAGCCCAGAAGCAAACGAGAAGCTTTTGATGGATCATATGCAGTGTTTAACAGGTCCAAGAACCAATTAGTCCAGCAAGCTGATGAAGGAAAGACAGAGGAGCAACCTCAACCAAAAATTATAATTGCTAAGCGTGAAACCACTCTGCCTTTCCAGTCAAAAGATCCGGTGATCACCCAAACGGTAAATACATCAATTTAACAAATCAACCCTCCTCCTATCCCTCCTAAAACCCAAAAGGTTGAAATACCTTCCTCTAATCCTAATCCAATTCGACCATTTGATATAATTGATCATGTCAAAAAGACCAAAATACAAATGTCTGAATTTGAATATTTGTAGTCCAATCCTGATCAATTGGATAAGTTGATCCAATATGTTAAGAACTGAACCATCCCTACAGGACCAAAATCTAAAAAGGTAACTCTTGATTGCCCAAAAAACATGCCCATTCCAAATAATCTTGTCATTAATCCTCCAGCTACTCTTAAGAAAATAGAACCTTTCTATGTTTCCTTATTAATAAATGGTCCCAAGTTAGGTAATTGTATTATAGACTTAGACACATCTAACAATGTCATGCCTGATAAAGTAGCTGAATCTCTTGGCCTCACACTAACCAAGACATTTGGGAGATGTTTCTCCATGGAAAACAAGCTAGTACCATTGCTGGGGCAAATCAAAGATACCCAATTTGCATTTGCAGCCTTTCCAGACAAGAGAATCAAGATGACTATTCTGGTGGCTGATGTCCTAGCATCCTATGGCATTTTGCTTGGAGAAAATTTCTATAAGGATGTGGGAGGAGAACTAAACATGGACCTATCTGAGGCAAGAATCCCTTTCAAAGGCATAATGAAGAGATTGCTCCCTAAAAAGGAAGCAAAATACGTGGTCAGCCAAACATCAGCCCCTGAAGCTCAAATTCTTTCTGAATCCTCAGGTATGGGTAAGTACTTTCTATCTACAGATGAAGTGCATGAAACATTTGATAAAATTCTTGAAAGTATCAACCCAAAAATCAGTTCAACTAGAATAGCAGAAGAACTAGTAGGTTGCAATACAAATGGAGAAGGACCCTCCCTCTCTAATGAAGGAAAGTCTAAAAAAATTAGTTTCTGATGAGGTGTGGACTCTGGAATGTGATGGTAGCTACTCCTCTACTGGTTTGAGAGCTAGGATTGTGTTGATATCTCCTCAAGGAGATATGTTTCCTTCATCTTAAAAATTACAATTTAGCAACACTAACAATACAGCTGAATATGAATCTCTGTTGCTTGGATTGAAGGATGCTCAAGACAAAGGCATCAAGTTTCTTCATGCCAAAGGGTATGCTGAATTAGTGGTTTGTCAGGTGAGAAACTTATACCAAACCAAGAATGAAAGATTACACCATTATCGCAACCTGGTTTGAGACCAAATTGAAAGCTTTGATGCTTTCAACATTTTTGCCATACCCAGGGAATCTAATGATAGAGCTAATGCACTTGCTGTTTCAAAAACTCTCTTAGTTCCTCACTCTGATTTCAAAGAAGACATGTATACTATTGAGCTAATCTATAGACCAAATGTTCTTGATAATGCTGATCATTGGCAAGTATTCAATGATGATCATCAAATCATTGCCTTCCTATAATGAAAAGACAATTTTCAACAACTATGTTTTGAAGGCAGTGAACCTCAGAAGTATGAATCAACCTCTGAATCTAGTTCAGATATAAATGAAAAATTCTTATAGCTGAAAGGAAATAAAATTCCCAAAGGCCTAGTTTCTCTTGAGAAACTATTTGACAAGCATGATAGATTCATCAAACAATAACAAATAGATTCAAGCTTCTCTCAGGGATTTGATCAAGTAAATCTGACTACTAAAGAAAATCTCAAGATGGTTAACATTGGTAAGTGCTACACCCCTAAAGAAAGATTCAAGTTCACCACTTTACTTCATCAATATGTGGATGTATTAGCATATTCCTATGATGACCTGAAGTCTCTCAAACCTGATGAAATCTTCCATGACATTCCTCTCAAGGCTGACTCAATGCCCTATAAGCAAAAATCTAGACAGTACAATTTAAAAATATCAGGTACTATTCTGTTTGAGATACAAAAAATGTTAAATGCTAGAATCATCTTTCCAATCCATCATTCCACATGGATTGCAAGCATAGTGCCTATAAGGAAGAAGAGTGGTGAAATTCACATTTGTGTAGATTTCAGGAATTTGAATCAGTCATCTTTGAAAGATAATTACCCTTTGCCAATCATGGATCAAGTGCTTCAAACAGTGATAGGTTTATAGATATTATCAATGCTAGATGGCTTCTTAGAATATAATCAAGTTGAAGTTGGTGAATTAGACCAACACAAGACTACATTCACCACACTTTGGGGTACATTTGCATATAGAAGAATGCCTTTTGGCTTGATAAATGCTGGTGCCACCTTTCAGAGATGACCTGGTTTTCAAAGATGAGATAGGTAATTTCATAGTGGTATACCTTGATGACTTAACTATATTTTCAAAGCATCGATCTAATCATGTATGGCACTTACAACAAGTGTTGGAATGTTGCCGCCAGAATGGTATTTCCTTGAATCCTACAAAGTCTATTTTTGGAGTAACAGAGGGGAAACTTCTGAGACACATTGTGTCTAAAAAAGACATAAAGATTGACTCAGACAGAGTCAAGTCTATTCAAGAGCATAATTTTCCTATAAGTAAAAATACTGTTCACTCTTTCTTCAGAAAAGTGAATTTCTTACGAAGGTTCATCCCTAAATTTGCTGAGAAGACTAGACACATTGTGAACATGATGAAAGGGAAGACCACCTTCAGCTAGACTAAAGAAGGCAAGTCAACATTTTAGGATACCAAGACTACTATTGCTCACGCCCCTACCTTGGTTTGTCTAGATTACAACAAAGATTTCATCATATACAACTATGCGTATGAACACACGCTTTTATCAATTCTTGTTCAACAGGATAAGGAAGGTATAGAATCTCCCATTTGTTTTATGAGTTTCCCTCTCAAAACCCATGAGATGAAGTATTCAAATGTAGAGAAGCATGATTATGCAGTGGTGAAAGCATTCAAACATTTTCGCTTCTATATCCTGAATTCACACACTACTGCCTTAGTTCCTGACATTATAGTCAAGTCTATATTAACTCAGCAGGAGTTTGGCACAAAAAGAGGCAATTAGATTGCAAAGATCCAAGAGTTCAATCTAGACATCAAGCCAACAAAGCTGGTCAGGGGAAAAGGCCTATGCCAATTAGTTGTTGATAACAAGCAAAAAGATACACAACATGAAGAAGCTGAAGTGGAAGATATACCAATAGTCCTTTTTGTCTCCACTACCAATGAGTGGTGTTCAGGTATTGCTCATTTCCTTACTTATGGTGAATGCCTTGCTCATTTGTCTTATAAAGAAAGAAGGACTATCAAGTTAAAAGTTGCCAATTTTGTCTTTTGGGACAATGGCTTGTACAAGAAAAACATAGATGGAGTATTCCTTTGCTATGTAGACAAAGAGAAACAAAGCCAAAATTTGAAATCTTTTCACAATATAGCCTGTGGAGGACATTTTTTTGATCCTGTGAGTTCTCACAAGATTTTGTGAGCCAGGTATTACTGGCCAACTCTTTTCCAAGATGCATATAAGTGGGTGAGAAAATGTGAACTCTGCCAGCAATTTGTTGGAAGACCCAAGTTAGCTGCCCTACCTCTCAATTCAGTGATCATAGAAGAACCATTCCAGTAATGGGGGATTGATTTTATTGGGACTATAAACCATCTTTAGGTGATGGACATGATTATGTCCTTACAGCAACTGACTATTTCACCAAGTGGGTAGAAGCAATCCCAACTAAGCATGCTACTTCTGAAGTTGTATTCAATTTTCTCAAGGAGAATATCATTTCCAGGTTTGGAGTTCCAACCAAAATTGTTACTGATAACGTAGCTTGTTTCACCTCCTAGGGGATTACACAATTCTGTTTCCATTATGGAATTAGACTCTCTCACTCTTCTAATTATTTTCCATAAGGGAATGGACAAGCTGAATCAAGCAATAAAAACTTGGTAACTATCATCAAGAAGTTAGTAGATGAAAATCAAAGGACATGCCATAAAGCATTGATTGATGCTCTATGGGTAGACAAAATCACACCAAAGAGGGCAATTGGTATGTCTCATTTTCAACTTCTTTATGGTATCAATCCTAAGATACCAATCACCTTAGAATTGCCAGCCTTGAAATTGGCAAAGGCAATTCAAGATCATACATATGAAAGCTCTCTTGATAAGAGAATCATGTCCCTAACTGAGCTGGATGAACAGAGAACCATGGTGGTGGATTGAATTGCTGCTTATCAAAGTCTAGTAAAGAAACTCTTTGACCAGAAGGCCAAAAATTATGATTTCTAGATTGGAGATCAAGTCTTACTATGGGATAAAAGGAGAGAACTAAAAGGGATGCATGGAAAGTTTGACTCCCTTTAGAGAGACCTATTTATAATTCATCAATATAATGGTGAAAATAGCTTTTTCCTGAAATATCAAGATGACACACTCTTTTCTCTGCCTCACAGTGGGTAGCATCTGAAACATTTCAACTCTTGAAGTATCAGATCATTTCATCTGTATATATGTATATTTGTATAGTTTTTAATTTTATTTTGTTTTATTTTTTTCTATTTTTGATGCCTTCCATTTCTAGGTAACATGACTCTATAGTCCAATGGTACACATGAAGACACTATAGATTCTAGATTATACTCCCTTCAATTCTTTTTTACAATTGATAGAAGTTCCCCAACTGGAGCCAACTATTGTCCCCAAAAATAGACTTCTCATTTTTTGAGACAACATGTGAACTATTTTGGTTCAATAGACCAAAATGATCTCTTCCCTTCTTGAAATTTGTTTTGAGCATTCAAATTCCTCATTTTTCAAGCTTCTCAAAAAATCTACGGACTCTGCAGGATTGAATCTATGGACTCTGCAGGCTTAAATCTGTAGACTCTGGAGGCTTGAAACTATGGACTCTACAAGAAGCAAATCTATGGACTCTATAGGAAAAGTTCTATGAGCTTCACAGGTTGATTTCTATGGACTATACAAGAAAGAATCAAGCTCTCAACACTTAGGCAATTTCAAAGTTAGTTCAATGACAAGGTTCAACCAAAAAAGTTCACCGGCAAGCTTCTAAGCAAGGATTGAACCATTGAACCACTAAACCATTAAACCTTGAACCATTTTGATTCAACGAGCTCAATGGGTTCAAAGGTTCAACATCAACAACAAGAGTTAAGCACATTTGTCAAGGTTCAAAGTTTAACTGCTTCAAGGTTCAACGGCTTCAAGACACTTATCAAAGAGAAGAAGCTTGAACTATTGAACCGTTAAACCATTAAACCACTTTGGTTCAAAGGTTCAACAGGTTCAAAGTTTAATGAGTTCAACAGGTTCAATGACCAAATGGTTCAACACATTTGGTTTAAAAATATCAAAAGGACTTAGCCAAATAAAAAGAATGAACCAATTGAACCATTGAACCTTGAACCAAAGTTGGTTCAATCGATCAGTTCAAGCGATAGGTTCAAAGGTTCAACCAGTGCGATGAAGATCAAAGAGCTTAGAAAGAACAAAGAAGTGACAGACTAATGGTTCAGTAGGTTCAAAGGCTTCTATATGTAGGTTCAATCAAAATAACAAGTTTCTGACACTTAGTCATTTTTAGGGAATGAACTATTGAACCGTTGAACCATTGAACCACTTTGGTTGAAAGGTTCAATGGGTTCAATGAGGCTTCTTTCAAAGAATCTTGCTTCAAGTGGTCAATAGAAATAAGGGAATGAACCATTGAACCAAAGTTGGTTCAATCAGTCGGTTCAAGCGACAAGTTCAAAGGAGTGCCCTAAGCGTCAAAGACATAAGTGCCCTTGCAGAGGGAATTTTCGGCAAAAGTGACTAAGGAAGGAAACATAAACTGACAGAATGTAGTGGATGCTACCATGTGTTACAATTTGAGATTCACATAAAATCAACTAAGGCAAATTTCCAAGGGGCAAATAGCCCTTTCGGAGGACACTCAGAAGCTGAAGTGAACCATTACAAAAACTCAAAAGGCTAATTTGGATCTCAAACATCCCTTGTAGAGGGCAGAAAGGAGGCAAATGGACCAATTCAAAGGCCAAAAGAGCAAAGGGATTTCCTTAAGAAAAGTTCCCCCAACAAAACAGACAAAGTGAATTCCTTTAGAAAAATGAATAAGGCAAAGGACAAAGCAAAATCCTTTGGACAATTTGTCTAAAGGAATTCTCTTGAAAAACAAAGCAAACCTAGTAGAAAGACAAGGCAAGGAAGATTTCCTTTGGACAAATTGCCCGAAGGAATTCCTTTGGACATTTTGTTCGAAGGAAATAAAGGATCAAGACCGCCAAAAGAAAGAAAGCCCAAAGGCCATCTGAAGACCACTCAAAGGGAAAATACCCTTGTGGGGGGCTCTTCCTAACCCAAAGTAGACCGTTTCTCAAGGCCACAAAGGGCAGGTCCCCTCCGAGAAAGATCAAATCACAAAGCTAAAGGAATTGCTAAGGAAAGTGACGTGCCCACAAACGTCAAAGTCGCAACAATGAAATAGCCATTGATCCTTGTAGGTTTAAACATGGAACCGAATGCATTCAAAGGCTTTAAGGCCAAGGCCAAAATAAAGAACCGTGGAGAAGAGCATAAAGGGTAGGAACGACCAGAAACATTTGTGTATTAGATATGTTTCTAGAAGCAGACCGCCAGGTGGATATTGAAAGATGCAAAATTTCAATAGCATGACGCATTTCTCTGCATTGAGAAAAGCAAATGGGTAAATGACCCTAAATTCCAGCATGTCTTCTTAACAAAATTCAATGCAACATGATGTGTTACTATTCCCAAGTCCTTCTTGAAGAGGCTATATAAGGGGCTCTCTTGTTATTGTAGAAGGATCTATCTCGGATTATCAGAAACAAAACTCTGCCCAAATTGAAAGGCATTACTGAGACTTTGAGCTTAGATTGTTGATCATATTTTGTTATTGGACCAAGAAAGCAAGTGACTTTTCAGACTTTGTGCTGTGATATCTTTGTTGTTGGGGAAACTATTCTTATGTCTTTTTCCTTAATATATTTTATGTTCCTTTAATTCAATAATCAAAATTAGTGAAAATAGTCAGGAAGGTGTCCTGAAGCCAACTGTGGAGAGACTTTGTGCCCCCACAATTTCCTTTAGTGTGTTTTCTTTTTGTTTCTATGTAAAGGACCTTGGGACGACTTTGTGCCCTCATTGTCCTTCGTATCTCACTCTTGCACAATTGAGGTGAAGACTTTGTGCTATATCTCAATCTTCTAGTTACTACTTCCTTGGTTACATTTTGCAATTACTACTAGAAGAATTCTTGTGGTTTACTGAATAGTACTTCTGAAAGAAGAGGAGTGCTTTCTGTCATTTCCCTTGAGATTTCCCCTTTGATTTGCATGCATCATCTCTGAAGAAAGAGAGATAGATGGTTTGTTCTACCCTTAAGTATTATTTTCTATATATATATATATATATATATATATATATATATATATATATAGGGAACCTCCCCTTGATGAGAGGAGATATTAGTCCCCTTTTGATGTGGTAAACCTACACATTTGGATGACCAATCTTCCTACTTTGGATGATCAGACCTATTTTGTTTATCAGTACGCTGATCGAAAAAATATTCAACCAACAAGGACAACAAATGGAGCAAAGACATTAATTATGCTAAAAACAAGATATTTTACATCGAATATGCCATTGAAGATGACGATGATGAGGAGGCACTTTGTGAGGATGAAGAAGATCCTAAGGAAGAATATAAAAACTCTCAGTGTACTATTTATTGTCATGCCCTTTTAGGGATTAGTACACCCGAAACTCTTAAGGTGGCATATTTCTTAAAGAAATAAAAGGTCACTATTTTGATTGATTCTAGGAACACACACAATTTCATCAAAAATAAGTTAGTTGTTCACTTAAATTGTTTCATTTATGTCACTTCAAAATTTTAGGTCATGATTACAGATGGTGGTACTATCAACTACTTAGGAAAATACTATAGTATTAAGCTAGCCATGGGAGACTACTTTTTGGATTCTCCTATGTTAGCTATTCTCATGGGGGAGCTGACATTATTCTATGAGTATAGTCGCTCACCACTTTAAGCACTATTGAGATGAATTTCAAAGAACTATTCATGCATTTTCATTCTAAGGGAAGGACATTTGAGCTAAGGGGATTATGGGCCAAATCTATACAACTTGTTTGCTCCCATTAGATGACAAATATTCTCTGAAAGGGTGCTAAAGGATTTTTAGCTCACTTGTTTTCCATGGAAGTTTATCAAACTTAGTGATCTACACCTTCTGGTCTGCAACAAGTGATTGATTTCCATTTGAGTGTTTTTTGTGACATGCCAAAAGGACTTCGACCTAGCTGTATGCATGATCATGCTATAAAAATTATTCTTGGTAGTACACCACCCAAAATTAGGCCATACAGGTATCCATATACTTAGAAAAGTGAAATTGAAAAGATGTTATAAGAGATGTTAGATGTGAAAACCATTCACCATATCCAAAGTGAATATTCTTCACTAGTTGTCATGGTGTGAAAGAAAGATGACACTTGGAGGATGTGACATGACTACAGAGAACTCAATAAATACACTACTAAAGATAAGTTTCATATTTCTATCATTGATGATTTACTAGATGAATTAAATGGTGCTCTTTATTTTACCAAGTTGGATATATGTTCTGGGTATCATCAAATCTAGATCTGTGATGAAGACATACTCAAAACTACTTTCAAGACTCATGAGGGCCATTATGAGTTTTTGGTTATGCCTTTTGGGCTAAAAAAGACACCAACCACCTTTTAGAGTTTGATGAATATTGTTTTAAAGCTATTTTTGAAAAAAATTACTCTAGTTTTTTTTTATGATATCCTCATTTACAATAAAAATTGGGATGACCATTTACACCATGTAAACCATGTAATCTCAATTTTAGAACAACATTAGTTGTATGTCAAACCTTGCAAATGTACTTTTGGAGCTTGTGAGGTTAAGTATTTGGGTCATCTGGTTTCACATACAGGAGTAAAAGTGGATCCTAAAAAATTCTAAACAATGGTAGACTGACCAATTCCTAAGACACTCAAGCTACTATGGATATTTATGGAGCCAACTGATTACTATCGTAGATTTATCAAAAAATATGGTAACATTGTAACCCCACACACATCTTTGTTGAAGAAAGACTCCTTTTAGTGGACTGATACAACTACTAGGGCCTTTAAATAATTGAAATTGGCTATGTCCACCACTCCAATGTTAGCTACTCCTAATTTTTTTATGACTTTTATGGTTGAATGTGATGCATCTAGGTATGGTATGGGTGCTATACTCATGAAAGAAGGCATACCACTTGCATTTGAAAGTCATCAATTAAAGGGTGAAAATTAGAACAAGCCCATTTATGAGAAGGAAATGATGATCATTTTGCATACAGTCAAATAATAGAGGCCTTATTTGATGGGTCATCACTTTCAAGTAAAGACTAATCATGGTAGTCTTAAATATTTTTTGGTTCAACAATTATCATTTGAAGAACAACATAAATAGGTAACTAAGATGTTAGGCTATGATTTTGAAATATTTTACAAGAAAGGTAATGACAATGTAGTGACAGATGCACTATCTAGGAAGGATTAATTAGTTGAGGCATTGATATATGCTATGACCATTATGTAGGCATATTGGCTAGAGGAAGCATGATCATAATGGGACAAAGATAATGCTATCCATGATTTGATTCAGAATATTCAGCAAGGTTTGGGTGGATTTGAAAAATTCACATGAAAGGGTGATGATTTATGGTATAAAGACATATTATACCTATGTATGAATTCTCTTCTTAAAAAAAAAAACTTTCAAGAACTTCATGCAACTCTAATAGGGGGTCATTCATGATTTTTGAAAACCTATTATAGAATCAAGGATAATTTTTTTTGGAAAGACTCAACGGGGATGTCCAAAAATATGTGGCTGAATGTATGATCTATCAACAAAATAAAGGAGAAACCATCAAAACCCCTCATCTTTTTCAACCTTTATCCATCCTTAACTAACACTGGGAAGAGGTGTTTATAGATTTTATTATAGGGTTATCAAGATCTGATGGTCAAAATGTTATCATGGTTGTGGTAGATCACCTTATTAAGTATGCTCATTTTTGTTCTTTATCATAGCCATTTTTTGCTAGTACAATAGCTTCTACTTTTTTTAATATAATTTAGAAATTGCATGGAACCCATAAGATCATTGTCAGTGATAGACATCCCATCTTCACTAATAATTTTTGGACTAAGTTATTTGCATATTTGGGCACCCATTTGACTCATAGTTTATCCTATCATCTTCAATTAGATGGACAAACTGAAGTAGTCAACAAATGTCTAGAAGAATATCTCTGTTATTTTATTTTTGATAAACAGGGTAAATGGGTTCATTGGTTTCCACTTGATGAATGGTTGTATAATAAATTTGTTCATAGTTATTCCAAAATGTCTCCTCTTCTAGCACTATATGAATACCACCCTCCATCCATCACTTCAAATTTGAAGGTCCATCTTAAGGTTCATGCAATTGAAGAACATATTCACCATCAATAGGAGGTCCTTGCTAGTTTACGTAAAAATTTAGCCATGGCCCAAAATCATATGAAAAAGCAGATAGATCAACATAGGTGTGAGAGGCACTTTGACATTGGTGATTGGGTTTTTTTTCATGTACAACCATATAAGCAAATGTCTATGAAGCAATAGAAAAAGGATAACAAGCTGTCCCCTAAGTATTATGGATCTTATCAAATTTTATAAAAAATTGGTAGTGTGACCTACAGGTTAGAGTTTTCTTCTTCCACTTGCGTATATTTAGTATTTAACGTATCATCCTTGAATAAATTCATTCAACACAAAGTTTCTACTCAAACTGAGTTATTAGAATTAGATGAGGAAGGAAGAGTTATTCTTGATCTGAAGTGATCTTTCAAATATGTACTAAGTAACTATGATCTAGAGTGATTAAGGAGTATCTGATCAAATAGAAGAATTTTTCCTATAAAGATGCCACTTGAGAAGATGAATCATTTATGCAACAACATCCAGACTTGACTCAATGTTGTTTTTAAGGGGAGGGGCATGCTACACCTATAACCTTTGATGTGTCTTGAGATATGTGTGGCTGACTTGTGGCTTACATACCTCTTTTGTATTCTTGTTACATTTCTTTATGTTCTTAGTTAGGTCAGCCTAGAGAATGAATATGGCTAAGTAGATTACATATAGGAGGTAGTGGTTAGTCTTTGATCATCATGTTAAGTATCTACTCTTAGTGCATTGTTTTAGAAGTTTCTCCCTTGAAGTGGCTCTATTATATTATCTAGTATTCTACTCTGCTATCAATTATTGCTATGTGATCTCTCATATTTGCTTATTCTATATGATATAAAATTATTCTGTGCGAACATCTAAGTAATTTCATTATAGGATCTTCTTCTCACATCTACTGATACTTTATATTTCTCATTAGTTTCATGGAAATTTCTTCTTACTCTTTGCAACTGTTGCATATGCTATGCTAATGCTTCTGCATCATCACTAATTCATTTTGCAATTGGTAATTGTACCAAATATAGATACCAATATGATTTCTCCCATAGATAATTTGAAATGGTGAATTTTCTATTGATCTATTCACTGAACTATTATATAAAAACTCAGCTTGTGGTAAAGCCAAGTCCCATACTTGGGCTTCTCTCCCATCATATATCTCAATAAATTTCCTAAGCTCTTATTCATAACTTATGTCTCTCCATCTATTTTTGGGTGATATGCACTACTGAATTGTAGCTTAGTACCCATCTTATTCCATAAAGTCTTCCGAAAATGACTTAGAAATTTCATGTCGCTATTTGAAGTAATAATTGTTGGGACACTATGCAATCTCACAATATACTTAAAAAATAATTTTGCAACTCTGGTGACATCATTGGTTTTCTTACATGCAATGAAATGAACCATTTTAGAAAATCTGTCTGCAAAAATAAAAAATGAATATTACCTCTCTGTGTATTTGGTAATCCTAACACAAAATCTATATTCAAATCTATCCATGGCCCTCTTAGAACTAGTAATGGCATGTATAGTCTAGTATTTTGTGCATTTCTTTTAGCCCCCTAACATATCCTACGCCTTAAAACATATCTTGTCACATCTCTCTTCATCTTTGGCCAAAAATACTTTTCCTCCACCAAAGTTATTGTCTTCATCTTATAAAATATTCAACAAACCACCACTATTTAATTCTCTTATTATATTGTCTTCTAGAGACCCAATTGGAATGCATAATTGTTTCCTTTTGAAGAGATAACCTTCTTGTATAAAATTGACCTATTTTTTCTACATCAAATATTGTTTAGTGTCCAATTTTTGTAATATATATTCCATCTACATAGATAGATTCGATCCAAATGATGCAATATTTATGTATTTTTACGTCAAGTTAATAGAGGAAAAAAATAAATCCTTTTGAGCAAACTTCACATCATGAATCAACTCACTGTGAGTGTGAATAGTAGCTAAGCTGCAAAATTCTGGAAGAAATCAATTAGTGTTTGTATATGGACTCCACAATGTAGGGTAAAAAAGGTTGTAATATATATAGAAATACATTGGCTAAAAGTATTGAAAATTTTGTGAAGAAAATGGGTATAGAGTTATAAGACTTCAAATTAGGAAAGAGTTGGTTTAATTTTGTGAAGAAAATGTGTATATAAATTAAGAATTTTTGTGACTTCTTCATATTGTGTTGGTGAATTATTATAAGAAATAAATTTATTTAGGTTAGAGGTTATGTAAACAAATAAAACCATTTGTATATGGTACATGTTATATAAAGAAGTTGTCACTATCAAAGATGTAAGATAACATAGATTGATAAATCAATAGAAGCATGTATCAATACTAAGCTCAATTACTCTATGTGATTTTTTTTTGGGTAAACAATAATCACACGACGGTAATGAAAATGGAACTCAGAAATGAAAATGAGCATATAATAAAACCGAATATCAACACAATAAATGTGAGCTTATGAGTGCAATACTATTGGATTCTTGACAACACTAGAGGCAAGAAGATTTTAGAATAAGTGTTAATGAAATGTATGAAATAATATTTGATAAGTTTGTTTAAAAAAAAAAAGTGAGGGAGATTATAGTTTTGTGACCAATGTATTTATTAATAATAAGCTTAATTGGTCGAGCTAAAATGATTTTCAAAGCAGAGTTGAAAATGTCCGCAAATGCTAAGGATGAGGAAAAGGAAAATTGAAGAGTTATTTGTATGAGATGTTGATTCCATCCTTTTTTTTTTTTCGGTTTGCAAAACAAATACAAAATTCTATTTTAAATGAATATTGAAAGCATGCATAAACTATTTTCATTGTTTCGATGCGTAAAAGCTTAAGCAATATATTTGACATGTTCGGCACTAGAAAATGCAAGCAATGTTCTAAGCAAATTAACCAAAAGAAAATTACTTCTTTTAATGCACATTTATTTAGAAACAACACTTACCGAAAGGAAATGAAAATACAAGTACGACAAGGGCACGAAGCATACAATAAAACTAGGTATCAATGTAAGGAATGTTTGATACTGGGTTCGATGCCTTGGCGAGAGAGAAACACATAACCAATGTTAATGAAAGGTGGAAATTATATTTGATAGTTTGTGATCAATGCATCTAGAAATGGTAAGCTGAATTAATCTATCAAAAAACGTGACCAATCAGAGTTGAAAAAGTATGCAAGTGTTAAACAGGAAATTTTAAAAGTTATTTATATGTTGAGCCCAACTTTTTTTACTGTAAAAAAAATGCAAGATGATGTCAGAAATAAATGTTGAAATTATGCAAGGAAGAATGGAAAATCAAACTCTTTTTTTTGTGTTGTTTGGATGGCTAAAAGCTTAAGTAAAATACTGTAAATGCATATGGTGCAGATGTGAACAAATATCTATTTACTGAAAAATTATCAGCAGTGTTTTTTTACATGCAATTGCTTGTGAGAATTAATTGCACTTTTATTTACTATGACATTTATATTGTGAATGTCATTGATGTTTGCTAATCCGACGTCACCATCTAATGTCATAGTATCTGGTTTCTATTTTCAACAAGTAATCATATGAAATAGAATAAATGAGAAACCTTTTGATGCAAAAACTAATTGTTTTAATCTATATATTATGTTCAGTTCTGAACAATAGTTGGGCCATCTATTTATACTAAATTTAAATTTATATTTTGGATATGTAATGTTTATGTTTATAAGTAGAAGATAAAAACAAATCTCTAACCTTTTTCTGATTTAAATTGAAAACAAAAACATAATAATTAAACATCAAAGATAAATAAAAAAACTACAAACATTAAAAACCCAATGCTTAAAATACACATATCTTTATACACATTTCAAGACAAAAATCTAAACAACGTTAACCTTAAAACATGCATATGTATTTAAAGAAAAAAAAAAACAGTAAAATCGCCAACAAACTAAATACAATCAAGGCCAAAATACCAATTTTCAAAATATGTATTGATTTTTTACCAACACACACATATATATAAATAATTGAATTCCTTATCTTTATATTGACACTTTTTTAAATGAGACCTTACAAAAAAATTAACAAAAACAAAAATAAAATAAATAATAGTAAGCACTCACTTGGGCCTAGTGCAGTTCCTAAGTGTTCAACACTAATTCAGTTAAAGTTTTCATGTCATCAATATTTTTAAAAGTATTCAAACCTATAATAAATACGTTTTACCTTTATCATGTATTGTCACAATTTTTTTTTGTTGTGACCCCCTTTTTAAAAAATAATAAAAATAATAATATGCATTTGTTATAGTTTAGTGTATTCCAAAAGTGTTCAACACCAAGATGGCTAAAGCTTTCTTATCACTAACTTTACAAAAAATCTCTTCAATAAAAGAAGGGAAACATATATTAGCAGTCCAATTAAATAATAAAATATTCCGATCCAATTAAATAATATGTTTACTTACACATTTTTACATCTACTTTTTTTTTTTTTTTTTTGGTTGTTTGAAAAATCACCATTTATAGTAAAAAACTCTGTCTTCTTCTGAAACTTGACTTGTAACAAAAAGAGAGAAAAGTGAAAGTATTACAAAGTTTAATCTATTAACAAACATGGTATGTATTTAAAAAACCCTTAATACTACCTAATGCATTGAAAATATATTCAATTTCTTGATAACCTTTATTATTTTAGATTTATAACTCTGAATTATTTTTAATCATATTGTGTATGTAACAGTATAATGCCTTAACATAGATATCCATGTGTAGTCACAAATAGCTCTAAAAATCTAGACTGAAAATTAATTTTTTTTAAAAAAAAAAAAACTTATTTCTAACATCATCGGACTTTATATATATATATATATATATATATATATATATATATATATATATATATATGTTTCAGAAAAATATTAAAATATAATATAAAAATCCAAATATTTGTTTTAAAATAATTCTATCAATGATGAAATTAGTTGAATTAAAAAAAATGGTGGAAATAACTTTAATGATAGAAGAATACATGTTATGATTACTTCTATTCACAGTTAGAAACCTTTCCTACAATTTTCTTAGATCATAAGATCTCCAATATTGTCAAATCTACATTCCAAAATATAAATAAATTATATTAGTATTCACAAGTGTTTGGGATTATAAAATACAAGCTTATAATATACAAGGAAAGAGGTGTAACATAGTTCATATATAAATTAACATGCCATGGATCCTGCACCACAATAATTAAATGACTATAAAATTACACATTTGATTAAACTTTAAAGGCATATCAATTGAATAGAGGCAATAGAATGCACCATCTTAGGTGCTAAATCATGTAATAATAGAATGCAATCACAATTTTGGAAGTTGAATTTTTTGGTTGTTTCTATTGGTTCAATCTTTACATGTCAAATCACTGTAAAAGTTTTCTTACAATTTTTTCCATATGCGATGAAGTTGTTTGAGTAAATTAAAATAATAAAGATTTTTTTTTATAAATATTAGCCACTACATATGTTAATTATTTTTATAATAATATTGAAATCAATATGAAAGAATGGACCTTTAATAAATGTAACAAAAGATGTATAAATACATGAAGAGTGTCGATGAATAATAAATTAACATGTAATGGATTATACACTAGACATGACTAAATTAAAATTATAATTATATTAATTTTTATGATATTTTAAATAATTAAACAATAAATAATTCAAAATAATGATGCAATAAATATTCAAAACACATACATTAACCAAAAGAATAACTGTGAAACTTTACAAAATCCAACATGAAACATCTAACCAAATAAAAAATATATATTTAACCTTATTGATTTTTATAATATCTATTATGATATGTACAATAAAACATGATGTATATTTAATCTTCTAAATCATATTTTACAAAAAAAAGTTTTAAATAAAACTCGGAAAAACACCAACATCATTACTAAATTATTAATATCATCACTATTAATATTAAATAATATTAATAAAAAATTAAAAATATATAATAATGTGAAATAAAATAATAACCTTAAAAAACAACAACTAATCACTCCATCTTCACTTAAATCCAACACTATTGAATATAAGTCCATGCTTAACTACTCATCCTCTATGATTAGTGCATCGAGAGTTCGAGATTACTCAACATAGACCCCCCACACATCATAAACCCCGTATGTTATAAGCAAGTTGAAACATTGACATCCAATTAAAAAGAAGGCATTCAATAAATACTAAATATTCCATTTGGTGGTCAAATTTTCAATTTGTTGACATATGAGAGGTATGAAGGATTAATTAGAGGTGTGAAAGGAGGGTTATTGTAGAGTTTGGTACAAATTGAATCAATTATATATATATATATATATGAATGAGATGATGATATAATTAACAACAACAATAACAACAACAATGGTGATGATAATAATAAAGTTGTGAATATTTTTAATATAGATTATACTAATTAGTTTGTGATATTTGTTAAAATGTATTATTTAAATGTACATTCATTTTTTATTTTTTTATATTATTTTTTATTATATATGAAGATTTTGGTTTAAAAGTAAATTTATAATGAAAATATTCTTAACAAAAATAATTTCTTAATAAATTTGTCTATTATTATTATTATGTATAAAATAATGGTTATATTTCTTCTTATATTTTGATTTTGATAATTAATTAATGATAACAAAATATTATATATAAAAAATTAAAAGAAAATACCATATTTTCTTAATAAAAAAATTATTTCATAAAAAATAGTTTTTAAGTTTTAAATAATAAAATTTTGAATTTTAAGTGAAATTATGTATTATTTATACAAATAATTAGTTATGTTAAAATTAATATTTTTTATATTAAATTATAATTTAATATGATATATAAAATATTGAATTCTAAATAAAAATTTGATTCAAATATTTGAACTAAATTTTAAAATTAATAATAATATTGTGTTATTTAATAAATTCTATTTAATAAAAATTTACTTATCTATCAATTTATATTAATATTTAATTATAAAAAATTATAATATTTTTTTATAAATATTTTAAATTATAAAATAATTTTTTTTTCTTATAATATTAAAATATAAATATTATAAAACTACATTATAATTAAATTATTTAATCAAATTGTTAAAACTACATTATAATTATATTATCTAAAAATTACAAATGAACGATACAAAAGATAGAACCATACACTTAAACAAACTTCATAAAATTTTGTTAAATTCTTCCAACAAAATATTTAAATTTATAATTAACTTCCTAAAGGTAAGTTTCTGTTTAAGTTTTCCTTCTATTTTTGTCCAGGATTTCTTTCACTTTTGGAAACGTTAGTGTGGAAGGTTTGAACATATTTTTTTTAACTTATTTAAATTTATAGTTTGCAATTTATATAAAATGGGTATATTTGGCAGTAAGGTTGAGAGAAGGGGGTTGTTATAATATATATATATATATATATATATATATATATATATATATATATATATATATATATATATATATATATATATATATATATATATATATATATATATATATATATATATATATATATAAAACATCCCATTAACATAAAATTCAATAAAATATTGAAATATAAAAAATAAAACAATTAAAAAATTAAAAAATCATAAAAAATCATAAAAGCTTTAATAAGATATAAGGTCTCACAACTCAAAAAGAACCTATTACCAATTTAAAAAAATAAGTTATAAGTTGGTATAACTTATATTAATAATATATCAGTATAACTAAAATTTTATTAAAATTGAATATAATTTTTATAAATATAAATTTTTATATCATCATTTTTAATATTTTAAATGTCAAAATAGAATTTTAATATTTTTTATTATTAATTTTTAATTAATATGATATTAAATTTTAATATTATTATTATTTATTTTAATTAATATGATATTAGATTTTAATAATATTGATATTGGTTTAAATAAAGTTATATTGTATTCTAATATTTATATGAATAATTTTTAAGTAATACCATATCTAAGGATCTGATTATTATTATTATTATTTCACTTTTTCATACATATGTAATTGGAAGTACAGTAATTTTAAGTTTAGTTTGAGAAATATAATTATTTGTAAAATTAAACATTATAATTTTAGTTTGAAAAATATAATTATTTGTACAATTAAGCATTGATCTTAGATCCATAATAATATAATTATAAAAAATAATTGGTTGAAATAATATTAATCTTTTATTTATTTTTAAAAATAGTGCAATATTATCAAAGTTTTATAGTTCCAAAAGTATGACAAAAAAATTATCATCTATTCATATTAGATAATAATACAACATTAAGTTTTTTTTAGGTGTGTGCTTTGGTATAATTTTTTAAAAACCCACATCTCAAGCCGACATGATTTCCTATATAACATTGAATAGATTTATGATTGGAAAAACTTTGACATATTATCATCCTCCAATTCACTTTGGCATTCATTAGTTTGTTTTAATTTTGCAAAGTTTGTCCTTTTTTAGGCAGTTTAATCTGATCTCGAGTATTTAGTATTTATATTGGCCATGACTAGATGATGTTCTTCACATCGATATCTATTATTACTTTGTTTTATTCCTTCCACTATTGATTTGTCTTTAAACACTCTCAATATAGTCCTTTTTTCTATTCTTTATTTTTCAACATGTCCTTACAATTCATCCATCACCATATGAGCCTTATTCTCAACATCTATTTCAAGGTAAAAATCACCCTCCACCCTACCCATCCATATTAGGCAGTGCTTTTTATTTATCCATATTATAAGGAACTATCTACTATACACATCTTGGATTAGATTGAGTTCATTTTCCAATGTGAATATCCATATTAGTTTGTATATTTTGATTAAAGAAAACATCTTTGATGAAAGGTGAGGCACCAATTACATGGTTTTATAAATCCATTTTTTTAAATTATTATCCAAAAATAATCTTATGAAATATCGTTACAATTAAAAAATGGTCTAAGCAAAGAAAACAAAACATTTATTCAACATATTATCTTTGGAAGATAAAATTATTCACCTCCAGGTTGTAGAGTTGTAAATGATGTCATGGTGATGTCATGGAGGTGTCCAACTGAGTGGATGAAGTGCCTTGATAGTCTAAGTGACAATGATAAAGTGTGCAATGTGCTTGTCCCAGTATGTTTGAAGGAGGCTTAGTTGATCTTTAATTTTGACATGGTTAGAGATGTTCAGGGATTATTGAAAATGTGCAAGGGGTTCTATAAGAGATTTTCTATGGTTGTGTGTATGAGTGGATTTCATTTGGTTAATCACTTTTTTCATCTAGACCTTTTGGGTCCATTGGCAGAAAATCTGAGTAGGTTGTTTGTTAACATCACCATTGTCATGTGTGGATGAGTCAAAGGGAGTTATTCATATGGTTTTGATCATATTAGTATTTGGTTTCTATGCACTAAATTTTAGGTCATGTAACTAATAAAAATAAAATATATGCCAGTGCAAATTTGGGCTCCTAGGTAGTTTGACAGTGTTTTCCCATAGTCAAATTTGTATGAGACAAAAAAGAGCCTAGTAAGTAGTTTGGTAATGGCATATCTCACACATGTGGATGTTTCAAGAGAAGTTGATCATATGAGTTTGTTCAATATTATTCCTAGTTTATTTATGCTAAATTTTAGGTCATGTAATGAATCACATCAAAATATATGCATGTGCAAAGTTGGCATTCAAGACAAGTTATTCAAATAGTTGGTTTTGTGGTAGAAAATTTTGAGTGAGCATATTAATGACATTATATCTCACATGCATGAAGGTTTCAATAGTATTTTGACATAGGGTTAGATTATCCTATGTGAGGAGATCATATGGTCCAAATTGTAGATCATGCTTATAAGTGCAACACAAGTTATTGAGGTCCAAAGTTGGCCTTCCAAGCAGATAGCAATGGTCCCCATAATTTATTTTGCAAGATGTTAAAGACTAGGACCAAATGGAGATCTACCACCTTGTGAGCAATCATACATATACATATCAATAGTGCATATTGAGAGAGATGATTTCAAGGTGTCTAATGTTTAACATAGATAAAGATCGAGCTACATATATAAGATTGATGGAGAATGTTTATTCCAAGATGTTAGGATATAGTGAGATGGTGCCAAGTGTTCAATGTTTAAAATTGAGCAAAGATAAAGATCAAGATTTTTCCAAGGATCATAGACGAGTAGGCTCTCATACTAAGCAAGATCAATGAAGCATATTAAATTCAAGAGGTTAAAGTGATAGTTGTTTAGCAATGTTAAAGCAAGGACAATCTTGAAGAGATCAATGGATCATGTGTAATCAAGATTGCATGAGATGAAGCCAAGCATTTGAAGTTTAAAATTGTAAGCAGTGGTGGACTATGTGTTAAATTTTGAAAAATATCGATGGTGCATATTTAATATAAGTAGTGAGGACATGAAATGAGTACATGGTGTTTTAGGTTTAAATATTACCATTTGAATTCAAATATTTGAATTTAATAAAGGAGAGACCAATGTTTAGTTTTTGGGGCATATCTTTTGATCTATGCCAATTTTTCTCATGGTGTAAAAAGTGAATTTGTGGAGGAATCCAAGGTGAATCTTGTGATATAAATTTTAAGGTTTGAAAGTGCGTATATTCAAATTTATAAAGTTTCAAAATTTACTATTTGTTCGATGTTCATCTTTTAAGAACCTGAGAAGGATCTTTGAGCTTGTGCTGATATTATTTTGATGTATCATAATGACTTAGCTATTTGGATGTGTTTTATACTCCATGAGGACCATATGTGTGTATTTTTAATGTTTGAAAAATCATATGAAGTATGACCAAAGGGTTATAGGTTGACTGTATTTTCATCCATAATGACTATGTGCACAAAATGTTGTTTGAGCAAATTATGATTAGGTAGAAGGGCAATGTGATGGTTTTTGGCACTTAATGGGGAATTATAGATCATGTGTCATGGGTACATATGTTGGAAAGTGTTCTTGTTTGCCTATTTTCCTCAGAGAAGTGTCAAAGAGGTGAATGGGTCATCATAGGACCTAAAGAGTGACTTAGGCCTATTTGAAAGTGTGTCATACTTAAGTGTGCCCTGTGTGAGATGCCTTAAGGTTGAAGGCATGTATTGTGATCGATAAGAAAATATTGTGGACATGATATTTCATAAAGGATCTATAAATAGTGAAATCAAATATCATTATTTCTAGACCTATAAAAAACTTTTGAGAGATACTTGTGAAAGTCGCTTGTGTGAGAAGAGTATGCATTGAAGCAAAGAAGAGAGGATAGGTAGTTTTCCTATTGTATTTTTTAATGAGTAGATATTTTTTTGTCTATGCGAATGACTTTTAGATCATATTTTTGAGGTTAGAATAGACTCTTACAGTTTGAGGATATGCGAAGAGGTTTGAGTATGCATATGAGGACAGTTTGAGTGAAGAAGGAGAGAGATTGTAACATGGATATATGAGAGGCCTATATGAGATAGAAAAAGACTTTGTACAAGGGTTAGAAAAATAAAGATCCATCACCAGGTGTTGAAGATATTAGTTCTAAGGTGGAGGTGTTCACTTTAAAGGAGGGTCTAAAGGACTTGATATTCCTTAGGGGTAGAGGCTCCTTGTGAAATAGGTGTTTCACTAAAGGCCTTTAGTCAAGAGGACTTGATCAAGGTTTCTGGTCTAAAATAATTGATTAGTCTCTTGTTTGTAATCTCTTATAGAACAAGTAGTCTATGTGTTATAGGCATGAGAGTGGATTTTATTCCCTATGGGGGTTTCCCATAGGAAATTTGTGTTGTGTGTTTGATATTGTGTATGCATTGAATGAATGAGCACTCTTGTTAATGTTACTTGATAAAATTGATATATGATGATTGTTTAATAGTTTGAGAGGACTTAGAATTGAAATTAAAACATATGGGCTCACTAATTTAGCCCCCCTCTTAGTGATTGTACATCTAACACTCTATTTATTGCACTCTTTTATTAATGTGAAATATGGTCCAAAATTAATCTTATGAAATCTAATTACAATTGAAAAATGGTCTATGCAAAGAAAATAAAAAAATTCCTCAACGTCCTATCATTGGAAGACAAAATTATTCACTCCATTTATTTCTCTCTTTTCCTAATGTGAAATATATGATTCTATTCCATTTTTTTAGCTCATCCATATCTTTTATTTTTTTAGAGAGTGTAATATGAGGTTATCCTTTAGGAAAGTTTATTTTTATCATCACTCAATGTACACAAGATTTGGATTAGACTATAAAATTAATATTTTTCTTTAAAATCCATCACGGGTGTGTTGTGCATAATACAGAACTTAATATCTTAAGTTTCTTAATAACCACTACCATTTTATTTCCATCAAAAAATTATGAATCCAAAAAGGCCTTTATGTTACACACTCCCTAAATAAGGTATGAGTGAATGTGCTTAACCCCTTTTTTTTAATGTTTTGTAATAGTTCATGATATGTGGTAAATATACATTTGGTTATAATTTGCATAACACAATTTATAATATACAAAATTCAGATCTATATCTTTTTGGGTGTTTCGTCCCAAAAGGAGGCTTATATATATATATATATATATATATATATATATATATATATATATATATATATATATATATATATATATATATATATATATATATATATAACCCTTCTTATTTTAAACATACATGCAAATGAAAATAAGGTAAATCTTTTTTGTCATGCAAAACATTATCTAGTCTCAAGTTAATGAACCCAAAAACTATCAAGATAATAAAATTACCAATAGGCCAAGATCTGAAACAATATCTAAATTTATTCTTGTTGAATGACTTAAAATAATTACAAACCCAAAACATTCTTAAATAAGCCTCAATTCATAATTTAGAGTTGACATGCAAAAATTTAAAAAAAAAACTAAAATCTAAAAAAATACATTTATTTTTAGTAGCTGTTATTTATAGTAACTTTCAAATGCAAGTGTGTGCAACTCTAAAAATATCCCTAAATAATCTAGATTATATAATTAGTTTATGGGATGAAATTTAACTAAAGTTGAGTTTCGGTCCTAAAAATATATAAATTCTAAAAATAGGAAATGCTTAAAAAATCCTTAAATGGTAATTTTGGACCCTCAGATGATCACGTATGGCCTCAAAAAAATATTAAAATAAAATCTAGGTGGATAGGGCATCTTAGGTCAGGGATGAAGTTTTTGATTTGGTTGTTTTGGAATGTAGAAGAGCTAAAATGGAGCTACGAGTCAAAATTTATGGCCTCTGGAAGATTGGCTTATTTTTTCAGCATCACAAGTAGAGAAGTGATAGTTTTTACTGGATGAAGTATCTATAATATTATAAAATAATTTATTGATATTTCACAAATTATTTCTTTTACCCTTTAAAATTTTTCATATAATTCATTTGGAAATAAGGCATCTTGAAATTGCTATTTAGAAGAGTCGATCCAAGAACCAAATCAATTTGATTATTTAGTGTGCAATGTGTTTATAAACACTTAGGTTCTTCAAAGACATATTCATATTGTTGTTGTATCTTAATAAGTTGTTGTATTTTAGTGCCATTTATGCAGCTTGACACATTTCCAATGTGGGTTTATTAGCTTTTTTAGGTGCTTCTGGGAGCACCATGGGAAACACAAACTTCTACATGTGCAAGATGAGCTTGCAACATTGTTTGGCTAAGATCAAAGTGATTTTAGTTTTTAGAGGTGACTCACAGAGGTTGAAGAAGATATATTTGACATAAACTATCAACTTTTATAGCTTGGATAGTATGTAGCTTTGTGGTCATATAAATACAACCTTCCAATAAAAAATATGACAAACCTCAAGTGGTGTGAAATCACATGTGAATTTTTCATCCATGGGATTGGATTTGTACTATAAAAGGCATTATCATCAAACATTTATATCCTTACCTCAATTAATATGGTGCTAATCCAATACAAAAATTATGATTTAATATGTGTTTAAGTGGTGAGGCTAGTGTGGTGGATTGCACCTAGTGTACGGATGTTCTTCTGACTTCCATAGTCAATGACGACATGGAGAGGATGTCATTATCCCAAAACTTAGTGTGGGAGAGACACTCTCATTTGTCATAAGTGTTAATATAAATCTTAGCATAACTCATACCAGTGGCATCTAGATCTATGTCATCAGTTGGCATGGGACCTAATGTGAACTAAAACATAAAAGATTGTTTCATATGGCATAACTAAGAATCATTGTGTAGGCTTGTATGGTGTTGATGGCATCATTTGTCACCTCAATACTTATTAATTTTGTCTACTATAGAAGTTGTTAAGGCCTTAGGGTGTTTCATGGTACTATTAGGCTAATGGCTCTTTCAAAACATGGGTTTTTAATGAAAAAAATGTTATTAAATGTTAATTTTATGCCAAATAGTTCTTGTGTACACTATTAGATGAAGAAAATAAAACTTTATTCATCTTTTCCTTTGCTTCAATCTTTGTAGCATTGTGTTACACTTTTACCAATATATCAAAAGTAATTAAATCCATCCTTATTCAAATATAAGGTTGGACTCCACTGATATACTTTATCACCTTATGCAGTTCTTCAAATTCCTGCACAAGTGCATAAACTACTCATGGAAATTATTGGTGTGTTGTTGAAATGATTTTCTTTCTACTATCACAACTAATAGATGTATTCATTAACTTATTTAATTGAAAAACCTCAGTCATTTTGTCATAATTTACCATAGGTCTTCAACAAATCCTCCTCTTTCCTTCTAAACCTAAAACACTCAAATCATCTTAAAAAATATTTAAAAAAGGGGATGAGTTATGAGAGACCTTTTTCACTCAAACCCGTGTTGTTTGAAAAGTTTTGAATCAGTGTTCAATGCTATTTAGTAAGTAGACTAGTGTAATATGGAGATCATTAACATGTTATTTATCGTTATCAATGATATACAAACAACTAGTATATTATATATACTATTTCATTAATACTTTCAACTATGATTTTGGTATAGGGTTCTATTCTACCGAAAAAAATCTTTTTAAAAAAAAAATTCAATAGATAGCTTATCAAATTGAATATGTGTGTACTTTTTATCTCCCTAAATGCATCAATGAACCCATATACTTATAGACTTTTTACATTTAAAATAATTTTGATAAGTTAACAAAAAAATATGAGAGCTCTGATAAATAGAGTGCAAATAATAAATGATTCAAGAGAAGGAGAAAGGTACCCGTTAATGTTAGAAACTATTTTTAATTTCTACTATTTGTTCTGCCTCCCTCTCATGCATGCAGTCTCTCATGCACGTAGCCTCTCATGCACACAGTTTGCATGCTTAAATTGGTTTAGTCTTAGTTTAGCTTAGTTAAGTCACTGCTTAGTTAGCATGTAGTTAAACTTTAGTTTATTTTTTAGTTGTATTTGCTTTCAAAATTAATTTAATGTAACCCATGATCACAAATTTGAATAAGGAGAGAAATATTAGATTAAAAAGAGATCCTTCTCTTGATTGCCGTATCAATCTGTGTTTGTATTTGTCTTTATTTTTCTACAATTTTTTTGTCTTTACTCTCTTTCTCCCATAGATTGGTATCAGAGCCACACATTGGAGCTTGTTAAAATCCTTAAGAAATCTATGGATTAAAGCATAGTAGATAGAGGAAGATCATTGATTATCTCAAACTATCTGCTATTTGAAAAGAAGCATTGTAGCCTTTTGAGCAAGGATGATTCTGTTAGTTTCATCTATTAAAAAAGAAAAGAGATTAAAAATCTATTCTTTATGATTGTTGTAGCAATCTGAAGTAGTGTACAACCAACTGTGAAGCGCTGCCATGTAGCCTTGAGTGTATGCAAAGCATGAAGGTTTTGAAGCAAGAGGAAGACCGACTCACAGCAAAGAGCTGCCAAAAAAAATTGTGTACGAACCCTGGGAGATCCAAGCGCAGTCAATAACCAATTGTGTTAGCCATTGCTAAACAAACAAATTTGTATGCATAAAAAGGAGTGAAGGCTGCGACAGTAAATTGTGGGCAGCTGCTCAAGATAAACATGATTGTTGAATGAAGAAGAGGAGCACAGATCTGAGCATTGAAAAAGTGTAGCTGCTATCAATTTAAAAAAAAACAACATTGTTGTATGTCAAAGCATTGCAAGGACATGCAGCTATAGCTGTAGTGTTGTCAATACCAGAGGATTTCTATCGTTTGAATGATTTGAGTGATATTGTGGTGTGGTCTTTCAGCTTGAGACATGGCAACAAACAATAGTATTTCTCAGCTCTAAATTCCTATTTTTAATGGTAAGAATTATGATTTTTGGGCAATTAAAATCAGAACATTGTTTTGCTCACAAGATGTTTGGGATTTGGTAGAAAATGGCTTTGTAGAACCACATGATGAGGCTACCCATTAGGGATTAACTCGAGCACAAAAGGAAAAGCTGAAAGAGAACAAGAAAAAGGATGCAAAAGCTCTATTCTTAATCCAACAGGCAATGGATGAGTCTATTTTTTCTAGAGTTGCAGCAGCAACAAGATCCAAGTCGGCATGGAAAATATTAGCGACCACCTATAAAGGTAATACAAAGGTGAAAATAGCTAAATTGCAATCTCTTAGGAGAAATTTTGAAATTTTGCAAATGAATGATTCAGAGTCTATAGACTAGTTTATGGGTCAAGTATTGAATATTGTGAATCAAATTAGATCTAATAGAGAAGCAATAATAGATTAGAAGATCATAGAAAAAATACTTAGGAGTTTACCCAACAAATTTGATGCAATAGTTGTAGCTATTAAGGAAACCAAGGATTTGAAATAGTTATCAGTAGATGAATTAATGGGATCTTTGTTAACACATGAATCAAGAATAAATAGAAATAATAATAATTCTTTTGAGAATGCTTTCAAGTCTCAGGTATCATTTGGTAGAGGAAGAAGAAGAGGAAGGTAAAATTTTAGAGGAAGAGGCAAAGACAAAAATGGAAGGAACAATCCAGATCAAGGTGAAAACAATAATCAAAACTACAACAATAGAGGACATGTCAATAATCACTTCCAGCAAAACTCACAGAGGTTTGATAAATCTAACATTCAATGTTATTACTGCAAAAAATATGGACATTATGCAAGTGAATGCAGAAAGAAACAAGGAGATGTGGACAAGCAAAATGCTAATTACACAAATGAATCTAGTTCTAATACTGGAAGCCTATTTCTCACTTGTCATGTTGCTCAATAAAATGTTAGAGATATTTGGTTCTTAGATAGTGGATGCAGTAACCATATGATAAGGAATAAAGATTTTTTTGCTAGTCTTGATGATTCTGTAAAGTCTGAAGTGAAATTAGGAAATGATAACAAAGTGGATGTAATGGATAAATGAGTAATAAATGTTTTGGAAAAAAATGGTGAAAGAAGTTTTATTCCTGATGTTTATTTTGTACCTGGACTAAAGCATAATCTTATGAGTGTTGGACTATTAGTATAGAAAGGTTACATAGTATCTTTTATGCATAATGTTTGCACAATACTAGACAAATTTCTAAATGATAGGTTGATAGGAAAAGTGGAGATGACCAAGAATCAGATGTTCTCTCTTCGAATTCAGTGCATCCAAGGAGAAGAGGAAGCCCACTTCAAAACCATGCATTTAGACCAATCATGGCTATGGCACTTAAGGTATGGACATTTAAATTTTGGAGGTTTGAATTTGTTACAAAAGAAAAATATGGTGAAGGGATTACCACCAATAGAACAACCAGGAAGTTCATGTGAAAGTTGCATTCTGGCAAAACAACATAGAGAGAGAGCTTTCCAGTAGGAGCCTCATATAGAGCAAAGGTAATATTGGACCTAGTCCATAGTGTTTTATGTGGACCAATGCAAATTCCATCATTTGGAGGTAGTTCTTATTTTCTAACCTTCATTGATGATTTTAGCAGAAAGACTTGGATATATTTTCTCAAAAATAAGTCTAAAGCCTTTGGAAAATTTAAAGAATTCAAGGCTATGGTTGAAAAGTAGAGTGGCCTTTATATCAAGGTACTAAGATCAGATAGAGGAGGTGAATATATGTCTAATGAATTTCAATATTTTTGTAGATATCATGGCATTAAAAAGCAACTGACTACAAGGTACACACCACAACAAAATGGTGTAGCAAAAAGAAAGAATAGAAGCCCAACAAAGAGTGTCAGAGATCAAATTCCACAAGAAGCTTGGAGTGGTAAGAAGCATAGTGTGCATCATTTCAAAAAATTTGGTTGTATTGCATGTTCTCTTATACCATCTAAATTGAGAAGAAAACTTGATAATAGAGGTGAGAAATGCATTTTTATTGGCTATAGCGAAGAATCAAAGGCTTATAAGTTGTATAACCATATTTCAAAGAAACTGATTATTAGCAGAGATGTGAAATTTAAGGAAGAAGCATGGGATGGAAGCATTGATAAAACCATCACAATTGGAGCACCAATTTCCCAAAATGAAGAAGAATCTGAAGAACAAAATTTTCAAGGTGATCAATTCTCTCCACAAGCAATAACAAGCACTCTAATAAGAACACCTAGGAGCTTCACACAAGGTGAATCATCTGGTCATGCATGTCATCCTACTCCAAATTCACAAGTAAGTGATGAATCAGATCCAAATCTTGCCACTTTAAGATCAAGATTTAAAGGTAAGAAAATGAGAAACTTGAATGAAATTTATAATCAAGAAGAAGAGAAGTTAGATTTATGTTCAAATTTTTCTCTTTTCTCTCATGATTCTATGTATTATGAAGAAGCAGTTAATGAGGAACATTGTATAAAAGCAATGGATGAAGAGATGAATGCCATTGAAAGAAACCAAACATGGGATCTAATTAATCTACCTGAAGGTAAGGATTGCATAGGAGTCAAATGGGTTTATAAGACTAAATTTGATGCAGAAGGAAAGGTTGAGAAGCACAAGGCAAGGTTAGTAGCAAAAGGTTTTGCATAAGAATATGGAATTGATTATAATGAAACATTTTATCTAGTTTATAGACTTGATACTATTAGAATGCTTTTAGCAATAGATGCAAAAAATAATTGGTACATATATCAAATGGATGTCAAATTAGCTTTCTTGAATGGTTTCCTAGATGAAGAAGTGTATGTGAAACAACCACCAAGTTATGAAGTGCATGGACATGAAGAAAAAGTCTACAGATTGAAGAAGATTGTCTATGGTCTCAAGCAAGCACCAAGAGCATGGTATAGCAGGATTGATTCATACATGAAAAATAATGGATTCAGTAGAAGTAATAGTGAGCCTCCATTGTACACAAAAATCAACAAAGAATGTCAGATTTTGATTGTGTGTTTGTATGTTGATGATTTGATTTTCACTGGAAATTTGTCTATAGACACATTTAAATCAACAATGAAGAAAGAATTTGAAATGACCGATTTGGGATTAATGAAGTACTTTTTGGACATAGAAGTTGTACAATAAGATAAGGGAATATTTATTTGTCAAACTAAATATGCAAAGGATGTGTTAAGGAGGTTTAAGATGTTGAATTGTAAGTCAGCACCTACCCTAGTTGCTACAAGGACCAAAATTAGCAAAGAAGACAAAGGGTCTAATGTTGATTCTACAACATTCAAAAGACTAGTTGGTAGTTTGATGTATCTTACAGCTACAAGACCAGATATCATGTATTGGGTCAGTTTAATCTCTAGATTCATGGAGTCACCAAAAGACTCACATGGGCAAGTTGGAAAAAGGATATTGAGATATGTGGCAGGAACAAAAAAATATGAAATTTTATATTCCACAACTAATGATTTTGCTTTGATTGGTTATACTGATAGTGATTTTGCAGGTAGCATTGATGATAAGAAGAGTACTTCTGGACATGCCTTTCTTTTTGGAACAGGTGTGGTCACATGGGCATCCAAAAAGCAACCTATAGTGACACTTTCATCAGCTGAAGCAGAATATGTAGCAGCCACATCAGCAGCATGTCAAGCAACTTGGATGAGGAGAGTATTGACAGATTTATTACAAGCACAGAAGGAGTCAACACCAATCTTTTGTGACAACAAATCAGCAATTGCATTGTCAAAAAATCATGTTTTTCACAAGAGGATCAAGCACATTGATACAAGATTTCATTTATTAAAGAGTTAGTGAACAATGGAGAAATCCATTTGGAGTTCTGCAGATTTGAAGACCAATTGGCAGATATATTCACAAAGTTATTAGCAAAAGAGAGTTTTGATTATCTAAGACAAAATTTAGGCATTGTAAATGTTGAAGTAGTTAGTGGTAGAAATTAAGGGGGATTTTTAGAAACTGCTGTTAATTTCTACTATTTGTTCCACCTCCCTCTCATGCACGCAGCGTCTCATGCACACAATTTGCATGCTTAAATTGGTTCAATCTTAGTTTAGCTCAGTTAAGTCACTGCTTAGTTAGCATGTAGTTAAACTTTAATTTATTTTTCAGTTGTATTTGCTTTCAAAATCTATTTAATGTAACCCATGATCGCAAATTTGAATAAAGAGAGAAATATCAGATTAAAAAGAGATCCTTCTCTTGATTGCCGTAGCAATCTGTGTTTGTATTTGTCTTTATTTTTCTACAAATTTTTTGTCTTTACTCTGTTTCTCCCACAACTAAAACTATCATAAAACCGTAAAACAATACCAAGACAAACAAATACTTATTTTATAAGATTTCAAGAATTCAAAATTAAATAATAATATTATCATCTTCTTAAAGTGAACAAAAAATAAAATTAAAAAAAAACATAAAATAGATAAAATAATCAAAACACATATTAAAAAATTAAAAATAAAAATAAAAATCTAAAATTGAAACCAATAATCCAATATATATATATATATATATATATACCCCAGCCCAACTAAATGTAAAAGATAACAAAAATATATCCATGTCTGGAATACAAGAGATCTTACGCCATTAATAGTTAATCACATGTATCGTGATTTGTTAGGCAAAATCAATAAAAGAAAATGGAGGAATATTTTCTTGTTTACTGAAGAATACTTTATATATATTTATATATATATCTGCCGATATGTCTTACAAGCATTTACTTTAGGGGAATGGCACAAAAAGAGAATTATGTGAGAAGACACAAAAAAAAGTAACCATTGGAAGACTGCCGCATGAAAGCAAAGATAAGGACTCATACCAAATATTCGAAAGTGTTATTCTACCCTATCTAATGTTAGTAGAAGATTTATTCATCATATCTAAAATTAGACGAAGAAACATGTAATAGTTTTGTATGTAATAGTGTTCTGCAAATTAGCCATCCGGTAGGTTTGGATAATGCACGTAAATACGTGATATAAAAGTAAATAAGAAATACAACATGCAAATAAGTGATACGTCAAATATCATCTCATTATCAGCAACCCCAAAAGTAGTCTGTTATCATGTTCTCTGTGAAGGAGAGTAAAAAGGTGCTATTACCATGAATTATACAGTTCATATTTTTTTCCAATTTATATATCAAATTTTATGTTACTGTTAAACATGCATCCTGTATGTTGAGAAGAAAAAAATATATCTGTCAAAGTCAATATTATTAAAAAAGTTATTTGAAAATAAGTATTATATAGATTATTTGAATATTATATATATTACAGAAAAATATTTTCTAAAAATAAATGTAAATAGATTAAAAATTTTCTAAACAATGTTTGTTCTTAATTTTATGGATTGAGAAAGCATTAATTAATCATTATATATTTTAATAAATATATAAATTAATATTTAAAAAAATTAAATCTATTCATCTAAATTTTATCTAATTTATTTTATATTATTTAAATATTTTAAAAAATTTAAATAATTTTCGTGCTAAAACTGCTTTCTATTTTAATGATGTTAAAAATTAAATAAAAATATTTACACACAAAACAATATTAAATTAAATTTTACTGGAAACATTAAGTGATTAAATATATAATTATAATCCTTCATAAGTTTTGATTGTATAATACAAATTTCTCAAATCATTTCATATGATCATTAAAAAAATTCTCTTATCATTTGATATGGTCAATAAAAAAACTCAGCTATGCTTTTCAGCTAAAAAGCATAAAAACGTTTATGCGGCTGTAACCTTGTACGAATAAAACAAGTGGGAATGTTTGACATAACAATTAAATATTCATTTCGATAAAATGTATTATTTTAAATACTAATATCGAGGAGGTAGGGTTAGTGAATATATGCTTGCTTGTACTACAGAATGTATCTACAAGACGGAGCGTAGTAGTATAAAAAGGACCCATGGGGCTGCTTTGATTATTCATCGCTCTGTGAGATTCAGATTCTAAGTTGTTCTGTTAATTTTGAGAAAGTGGATCCATGGCGGGGAGTGAGAGAATGGGAAGGAGAATAATGATTGCAGTGGATGAGAGCAAGGAAAGCATGTATGCATTGCAATGGGCTGTTGATAATCTCCTCGATCAAAAAGAGCTCGAAACAATTATTCTTATGCATGCAGAGACCCCTGCTGTATCCAAGCTTGCATTAGCAGGCCATGGTACTTACTATTCCCATCATCTGCTTTCTGTAAGTCATATTATAGATAATATCATACTTCTAATGTTTTTTTTTTTTTAATAATCTTTTTGGTTTCGACAGCGGCAGCATCCGCAGGGCATCATGTGTTGGACATAGCCGGAAGAAGCGAAAGCCTCCTCACACACAGAGTTTTATCTCATGCAAAAGAGATTTGTGAGAGAGGCAATGTATGTTTTCATTTTGATAAAAATAATTCTCAAGCAATTCTTTACGCTATTTTTACAAAAACTTTATTGGAATTTTTTATTTATTTTTTAAAACTGTTTAGAAATTTATTATTTTCGATGCTTCAGATTAGATAATCCTCATTAAGATGTAGAAACATGTGTATAAATTACACAGACCAGAGTTCTTAATATAGATAAATTAAGTTTTACCAAAGGCCTTTTTCCATTGTTATGGACTACGAAAGCCTCAATTCTTAAAGAATTGTGTTGTGAATTGGTGTTGCAGGTGAGCGTAGAAATTAAGGTGATGACAGGAGAAACACAGTATGCCATTTGTGAGGCGGCTAACGAACTGAAAGTAGATCTTTTAGTTGTTGGAACTCATGGCCATGGAGCCCTTAAGAGGTGATTTATTTAAAAGTTTTATATATAGTGGTTTCAGTTTTTAATTTTTTGTCTGGGGACTATTCACAATATGTGTCTGATGAGGCTATCATGTGGTTTGCAGGGCTGTTGCAGGAAGTGTGAGCGAATACTGCAAACGCCATTGCAAGTGCCCTGTGATGGTCGTCAAGAAACCTCACCACTGAAATAATATGGAAGTACTCTGACATCAAAAGTTGAAGGTCACAGTTTGAGGATATCGAATATGTGGTTATTAAAAAAATAAAAAAATATGTAACATTTGGCTACTTTATTTAAAGAGGGTGGAATCACAATCTGTGATGGTATTAATTTAGCTTCTTTGTGATTCATATATATGCTTTTATATATTCTAATCTATGCGTTATTTTGGCATGCTCCCAAACAAATTGGATTACTTAAAGCCATTTTATTCTTACTGCTGTTTATTCCCTTTTAAAATGTCAGAAACCATGGCCTGGTCCGGTTATACACGGACTTCTTTTTCTTCCTCCTCTTTTTTTTTTTTTTAATAAGTTAAGTTTCATTTAAAAGAAATAAAGTAGAAACAAGGCTATCATTGTAGCTAGGTCAAAGAAATAAAGAAATACGAGAAAATCTATTTATCAAAGAAATAAAGAAATAAGAGAAAAAAAAAAAAAAAGAAGTTGGATCGAAGAAATATTTAAGAATTAGGAGATTCAAATTTTAATTTTCTCCTCACATAAATTTAAATTGGTTAAATAATAGATATTATGATTTATTTTTAATTATTTTTAAGTGTTTTTATTTGGATTACAAGTCAAAGTATATTTAGCTAGTTTTTTACTACTTTATTTAATTAGAAAATCAGTTACAATTTTTTTTTTGTGTAAACACATACATTGAGATGATGTTCTCAAACTACCATCATATACATTTGATTTAAGTGACAATATTACTTATTCGCCATTAACTTGGTTTATAATTTTTTGCACTGAAAAATAATTTGTATAAATAATTTAACCTTTTTCAATTTATTTTTTAAGACATTAAAACATCTATTACATCAAAATTATTGATAATATTTTTATATTTATTTCAATTACATTGACAAATTAACATAATCATTTATTATAAGATTGAAAGAAAAATCTTAAAACTAATCCTACTCATTTACACTTAAATCTAAAAGTATAAGAGTCAATCCATGCCCTAACTACTCATTACCTATTATTAGTTTATTGAGAGTCTAAGTAGTTGAGAACGCTCAACTTAAACCTCCTACAATATATGGAGGGTAAACTTGAAACTCATATATGTTATTATGAGTGTGCTAAAGGTTAACGTGAAGTTTGATGCAGAGTGCATCAATCTTATTTTCTTGAATAATATTTTTAGTACTAATTTCTTTTAATAGTTTTACAACTTTGGTGATTGTGATTGTAATATTGATAACCATAATAATAAGTGTAATGATAATAAGGATATTAGTTTGATAATAAATATTTTAAATATTCTTTTAAAAAAAATGAAAGGAAAGAAAATATTTTTTAAAGTTAACTATGTCAAACATTTTTTTAAGGTTTGGAATGTATTTTATAGTATATAAGACCAATTCATAAGACTACCTCTACTCCCATTACATATACTTCAAAAATGAAGTGTAAATCAAATTTCATTATGAGATATGTCACAATGTATCATTCAAATGTACATTCTATTTTATCTTTTAAATCTCTCAAGTGAGAAAAGATTCTCTATTTTATCTTTTTAAATATCAATAATAGGGATATTATATACATAACTAAAGTAAATATATTTACCAAGTTACCAGATAGGTCACTGTTATATTTACTTTGCACATATTGCATGATTCACACACAATCCAACACATAGGGGATAACTACATTAGTCTGAGGCCCTCTTCATAGTATTGTCTATATATGTAACACTCAGTAACAGAAGGGCCTTTGGCATCAGTTGGACACTATGTGCTCACTAACCCATTTTTTTCCAAAGTCACTATGAAAATGAAGACCTAGGGTTTTACAATTTCATGAGGAACGATAGTCCACGACCTAGATATAAATGCATTAAAGATAAGACGAAGACAAATCTAGAAACATACAAGTGGTCACATCCTTTGCCAATAGGTATTCTATACATGACACATATGTTAGGTGTAGATAGTTTTTTAAGTAGTTTTTCATTTATTCATTTTATAAAATTAACTACTAAAAATCAATAGAAATGTAGGGTTTAAAGCATACATGTGATTTAGAAGTTTTTACACCATTGATCTAGCGATTATGGGAGCTAATTTTTGGCTTGCAAGGACTACCTTCACTTATGAGAAAAATTAGATAAGATTTTATTAATAGGATAGAATAGTGTGCTCCCTGATGCTAGACTAGTCTTAGGAAGTAATGAATTTCCTAATCAAGGATGTTAGCCCACTTATGTAAGCAATTAAGTGGATAATAATAATAAAAGAAATTAAAAGATATATGTAACAATAAAGATATTATATTTAAATATTTTTAACTAATACATGCCTATTTCATTAAGATGGGCAAGTCAACATGCTAATAAGCTTTGGAAAAATCATCATCTTCTTAAATAAATTTCAATTGCTCAAATATATATTCTACTGTAGGGGCATACACAATAGCATAAATCCCTAACTCAAAGGTGATATCACTCTGATCGACAAAGAAAGTTTGATGAATAATTAGTAGATTATGGATGTTAATGACTTCATGTGAGGCTTTAGGAAGTGTCGTCTATAGATAGAGTCCATGGTTTAAGGAATAGAGAACTAGAATAAATCAAATGTTCTAACAAAATAAGTCATCGATTTAAAATAGGGAGGAATACACATGGATATATACCAATTCCACATGATCAATGTCAATTCTAATGAATTGATGTTAATTCTGACAGAAAAAGCAACACTTTGTAAATAAGAAGCTAAAGGATGGTTTAAAGGGGTCTAAAATAATCTAAGGGTAAAAATGATTTTTAATAGAGATGTAGAATATAACAGAGAGATATAAATTTCTATAAATAATGAAATAAAATTACCTTGAAATCACTCCAATATTAAAACAATCTTGAGATTGATACATTGATATTTTAGCTTCTTGATGGGTGTTGAGAGTCTAATGTTGCAATGCATCTTTCCAACAAGGAGCAGAGTAATCATCTACAAATAATATGAGATAATTAGTTTATCCTTCTGGAGAAAATTCATGGTCCTTTGCTAAAGGTAAGGCTGGGCATAAATCTATGTTGATCCTATTGGATAGATGTCGATCATGGGGATCATTGTAAGTTGTTTCAACCATGGGATAAACTAAGCAGAAAGAATTCTAATTTGTTACATGGGTTTTTTCTGCAAAGGAATTTGTTTAGGAGCTTAAAATATTTTGATTTTATTATATTTTTGTGGATTTTACTAGATTTAGTGGTTGAGACAATAAAATGGTAATTAGTGAAAACTAATTACTTAGGGTAAAATGGTAATTAGTCGAAACTAATTACTTTAGGTGAAACAAGGAGGGATGAGTAAATAGGAAGGGGATTAATACATATATTAGCATACATATTTATTATGTGAAATCTTAGTACCTACATTTTTCTCTTTTTGTTAGTGGTATGTAATAACCTATCATGAAACAAAAACTAAGACATTTATAATGCCCCAAGTTTTTGTGAGGAAGTATCCCCCCTCAAAATGGGAGCCAAAGCAAGATGATGACGTAGTGATGTGTTTGAAATGATGTGGTAATGGATAATATAGGGATGGGATATATAATAAATGAGTGTCAAAATGGTGAGTAGGGAAATGGAGTACAATTTTGCATTGACAAGATGTGGGATATTATAATAAAAAATTTCCAAAGGCAAACAAGTAATGGGTTGACATAATAATGAATAAGTGGCTCAAATGAAGGCAATCAAGAGAATAAAGGATAGGATGGGCTAACCAAAACATCTATTATGCTTGGGACATGTGTGCTACCTAAAGATCATTGTTCTCAGGATGAGGTATACTCTTGAGATCCATAGGGGATATTTTATTAAGGAAGTGTAATCTTGTTGAAGGCTATGGGACCAATAAGGGTCTATGTAGACTATCTAGTGATGCAATGTAAAAATAATGGGATAGTTGTAGTGAGGTAACTTATGTGGCCTTAGGTCAAGAGTGGTTGTAATATCCCACATCTTATCAGTGCAAAATTGTATTCCATTTTCATGCTCGCTCATTTGGTGCTAAATTGTTATCTATTCTATGCCTATCTTTTCCATTACCACATTGTTTTAAACCCATCACCAACATATCATCCTATGTCAGCTCTTAGTTTGATGGGGATACCTCCTCACATAAGCTTGGGGCATTAGAACTATCTTATTTTTTGTCTCATAGTAGGTTATTACATACTTATAAAAAAAATGGGGCAAATGTAGGCACTAGGATTTTTCACAATAGAAAGGATGAAAATGCAAAGCATTTTTAAGCTTACATTTTGGTTTTCCTTCAAGAGAAGACAAATAATATGTGATGGATCCATATTTATGAGTAATAATGTATGGTCCAAGTTAATTTGGAGTAAATTTTCCTCGTTTAATTTTCTCCATATTCATGACATGTTAATTTTCTTTAAGGACAAGGTTACTGATATTAAACTCTAATTATTTTAAATATTGATTATATATTCATTTTATTTTTTCTTAATATACATAGAGATGATCAAGGGCCACTGATTGATGATCGTCTAAAAATTCAAGCTATGTTAGTTGCTCCTAATGATAATCCTCCTCAGAAATGATGGTTTTAAGATAAATACAAAGAGAAGGAATTTGGTCCTCTAAAGGAAGGATAACCTCTGTGACATAGACCAAAGAGAAATGGTTAGCACCCATATGGGTTCAAATTCTAGTTCGATAAGCCCATAAGGAAAAATGAATGTGAAGATGCCATTTATTCTAAGCCTCATTAACTACTTTGGTTAGAATTTTGATAAGGGTCTTATTAAATGCTTCGGCCTGTCCATTGGCTTATGGATAACAAGGTGAAGAAACAATTATCTTTAATTTTAAATAATCCCAAAGTTTTTGAAATTGATTATTTTTAAAATATTTTGCATTATTTGTAATGATCTTATGAGGATTGCATAAGCGATAAATAATATGATGGTGTAGACACCAATATCATGTCAACCCCCCTTGGTCCCCTTCTAAACGTTAACACTCCTAATCCACACTTGCACACCTTATAAATTTAAAAACTACTTATTTTAAATTAATTACCTCACCTTGGACACCTCACCTAGACACCTCACCCTAAGACCGTTTCTTAGCCTATGAGTTAGCCTGAGACTAGGTCCTCCAAACCCTAACTACCCATGACCTATTCTCACCCCATCTTAACTCCCTAACCAACTCCCGTGCCTCATAAGCCCTTATTTTGACCATTCTCCAATGGAAAAGGCACTTGGTGGGTGGAGAAATGGGCAAAGAATTAAAAATAGCCCTTTTACCTATTCTCTCTCCACTGATGTCGATCAACCCACAACTGATGTTGGTAGTACTACACCGACGCCGATGGGATCACTGACATCGGTTACATAAGCCAAGCTCTAACATTGAGCTAAGGCCACCTTTTCACACATTGGCATGCACACTCTGAGATTTCAAGCACCAGAACTCGACTATTGTTCTCTTGGTTACCAAAGCTTTGCACAAATCATTCTAGAGACTGGATTGAAAGATTGTATGAGGACCTCGAGCTACTAAATTGAAGCAATCTATGTTCACTTCATTGACTCATAACACCAGTCACATCAGCCACAATGGGAATCACTATTCTGACACCTCTGGTTCTTCACCTTATAAAGCTAAGTACTCTGCTTTTCATTTCAGTGTTTTAGAATATATTGTCAATTGGTCTTTAGTGATATTTCTAAATATTATCGAGAGGCCTGACTTCTTCTGTAGAGGGGTTGAAAGGCCTTCCCCTTGTTCTCACCCCCTTTTCACACCAATCCTCTACCTATACCCTTCCTCAGACCTCATTCACCTTCCCGCAACCCTGCACCAACCTCTAAACTTCCAAAAATCCCTCTGTCTATCCCAAAAATACTCTAAACGCCATCCAAGGCTGATGACCCCAACCAACATCGGTAGACCAATCAACGTCGGCATCTACAACTTAAACTGACATCGGCAGACCAATTGACGTTGACACCTTCAGCCAGACTGACATCGGCAACTCAACTGATGTCAACACCATTTACCCATCTGGCCTTGGCAGATCCACCGATATCAGTGATTGTGTTCTAAACCAACAAACTAGAAAGCCATCCAAACAGCCCATCTAGACCAGACAAAACCTTTAGCTAGCCTTTTATAGCATTTTGAGATACACAGACTGCAAGGAATAAGTACACAACATCTAATTTTTTATTTCTTTAGTCATTTATCATTTCTTCCTTTATAATAATTTTATCTTTAAATAGTGGACTATCATCCCTTAAGGAGCTTCACGCTTCCAGGATCGAGCACGTAGCTTGGCAGTCCACCATAGCCTCTTCTAACATCTTTCTTGTTTAAGTTTCATTCTTACTACAGGTGTTTCCTCCATAGCCAAAGAAGAGCTCCCACAAGGCTTGAATACAGTGTGCACTAAATCCAGGTTACATCAAACCCATAACCTCTTAACCTTAGTTTCTTTCTCATTTGAATGTAATTAGTGAAAATCTAGAGAAACATTTTGACATGCCCGGTGGGACCCTTGGAGTTTTCCTTGGGTTCATTCTTCTTCTTTTAAAAATCAGATTTTCATGTAGATGCATTAAAAAAATATTCACTTCTTGCATCTCCTCTTCTTTGCCTTTATTTCTCGAGAAATAAAAAACTTAGCTTCTCTTACTTTCTATTTTTTTACATAAAGTTAATTAATTCCTTCTTTTTTTTTTAACCTCTTCTATCTTTTTGTTTCAAAAGGAAATCATTAGCAGAGGTTAAAAATAACATCTCTTTTTCTTCTTGTTACTTCTTCCATGCATCATAGAGTAGTGAGAAACTCATACTCTTTACCTCTTCTCCATTTGTTTGCATTTGAATAACATATTTTGATTTGGATTAAAAACTATTGCATTTCATTCTTGCTTGGATGCACACTTAGCCCACTTAGTAATTAAAGCATTATGAATGAATCGTAGTGCACGAATGTGACACAACCAAACCACAATCACTTAAAATCAAACACATAAACTTACTTGAGACAAGGCCCATCTAGGATTTCATCACCTAGTGGATACCTTACCCCACCCAACGATCCTACTTGGATTTCACCACCAAGAGGAGGACCCACTCTATTCTCTGGCAGAGTATAAACTATAGGAAGGTATATTTTGGCTAAGCGGCCCAGCTCGGCTCTAGGTTCGTGAAGTGAGGGGAGTAAGCCCCAACACTAGGCCATATAATGACCCTAAAATAGATATCTTTGAGCACCATAACACAACCTGAAACTAGCCATAAACTTCCTCTCTAAGAACTGTTCTATAAGCCCAACTCCCAACACATTCTCTTAAGGCATAAGCCACCACAACTTTAAAACTCATTCCTAGGAATCTAACATTTTAGAGGTTGCTTGCCTAATCATCTATTCTACTAGTTTTATTTGAGTGTTTTAGATGGTAAGGTCATAACATTCTAAAGTCCAAAACAACTCAAAATATCTTCTTCTTCCAAAAACTATCAATCTTCTGTGTTTCTAGAATTACACAAAAATTGACATCGGTTTCTCCACCAACGTCGGCAACCAAAGCTTCAACGACATCAGTCAACTGACCAATGTCAGCAACATTTTCTAATCAATATCAGTTAAACAACTGATATCGGTCACTGTCAATAAATAAATATATAAAAAATTCCAAACAACAAGCTTAAAACCCAGATTTCTTGCTGTTTAACACAAACTCTAGTTTTTTGAAACTAAAACACATAGTTTTTGGAACCTAAACTCCTTTCACCTTGGATGGTCCTGATACGCAGTCAAGCCAAATTCCTTGTTGACCACACGAATCAACAGCCACTCCCACCTTCGCCCTTCGTGCCAAGTCATCTAATGGAGTATACTTCAGACACCGAGCATACTCCTATCCAACCTACCCCCGATCAACCTCCTATTGTTCTCGAAGGGGATCAAGATTTTGAGAGATTCCTTGACCACAATGTCAAGGCTCTCCAACATTATCTCACTAGAAGCCAAATGTGAGATCCTTCAGGTAACCCTATTTATGGGATGCCAACTTCTTTGGTTGAAGCGACAATGATATCAATAGTATCTGCTACCCAACCTATGGTCACTCAAGCCACTGCCTTGACCAGTAACCCAACCATGGCCAATGTTTAAGATTTGGCCTCCCCTTCTATCCTTTCTTGCCCTACCTCCATCGTGGTTTCTGTACCCCCTCAAATGCAAACAATTCAACCATGTTTGACACCTTTCTAGAATTTGAATGTCTCTATTCCATCCACTCTTGCACCTATAAACATGAGAGTGACCACTTATCCTTTAACTAGTGTCACTATGATTTAACCACCCTTGGTAGCATCTAGTCGAGCTGTGCCCTTCAACTTCACAGCACAAGCCCCCTTGGCCTCGACATCGGCTCCTATGACGAACTATCAATATGTTGTACCTACACAAATGTAACTAAGTACGTCATACGCTCCTTCCAATGCCTTCTAGGTACCCTATAACTTAGGGGGTGCCCCTCATGCCAATCCATCTACCAATCTAATTAAGATGCTAATGGATAAGATGTCTAACCTTGAGACATCTGTTTCAGGTTCGAGGAGTGTTCTTTTGTATGAACAAATCTGCAACAAACCTATCCACCCTTCAATTCCTATTAGACCATACCCTAGCTAGTGGGAACTCTCAAAATTTACTCACTTTTAGAGTAAAGAGGATCCACAACAACATCTGTGAGCATTTAGACACACTTTTTACCTCATAGGGCACGATGATGCGTTATTGCTTTGCACATTCCCTATGTCACTTTTTGGCACCACCCTTGACTGGTATAGCTCCATTACGAGTCATTCTCTCTTCACCTTTGTTCAACTCACTCAACTATTATTGGATCATTTCTCAATCAATATTACCAAGGTTTCCATCACAGACCTTTATTCCATTAGACAATTTGAGGATGAGTCAATAGCAGACTTCGTCACCTGTTGGAGAGGTTTGATTAACCAACTCTCCTTCTCACTACCTCAACCTAAGCTCATTGAGCTCTTTTCAAGAGCATGTGCCAAGCACATCTCATCCACTTTATAGGTTCAAACTTTTTGTACATTTGATGAAGCTTTCACTATGGCTCGAAAGCTTGAACTCTGTATAATCGAAGAAGACAGGGTAAAATTGCGTAACAAAAATACCAACACAAAACCCAATGACCCTTCTTCTTCCAAACCTTCTTCCCACCCCAAGTCCAAGGGATCAGCGAATGCTGTGGTCCTTAGGTCACCATCTTCTACCACAACCAACCAATCTGAGCCCTCTACTTCACAAAACATCACTAAAAAATTCTAACAATGGTATGAAAAGCGACGATACACTCCAATAGGAGAATCATATGCTTCTGTATTGGATAAATTAGTGAAGCAGGGAGTCCTCAACCTCCCTCAAATCTGACCACCTGTCCAATTTGACCCCTCACAAGCCATCCCTGCATGGTATAGGGAAATCAACTTTTGTAACTATCATTGTGTCAAGGGTCATGACACGAATAATTGCCAAACCCTAAAAAACATTATTCAAGACATGTTAGACAAAGGGGACCTTGTTTTGGATAACCCTAATGTGTTGGCCACCCAAAACATGGATGTCTTTAGGCAACCATTTCCTAACCATCCCCCAAGTCAGAACAATGTTCAAACCATTGTCGATGACCCTCAAGAATGCAACATACACACAATCAACATAGTCTTTGCTTTCATTCCTATCCAACCTCTCCCATAATCTGAAGAGGTTGGTCAACCCATTTCTCCACCAAGGGTAGAAGAGCCTATTTTACCCATACCACCCCCATGCAATGAAGAGCTCCCTTTGCCTCGCCCTCTTTCTTGCGTGGATGAACCTGTTTCACCGATATCACCCCCACGACATCAAGCACCTCCTCTACCCATTCTTCTACCTCATGAGGATCTCGTATTACCTGTTCCTCTTGCCCCCACCTTCCCTCTTCTTCTACCATTGGAAGAATTTACCATTAATACCCCATGCCTTCATGTAGAAGGGCCCATCATCCCTCTACTTTACCCTTTAGAGGAGCCTTCCTCTCCTATTTTTCCTCCACCGATGGAGGATAGTCCTCCATCCACCCCCCTTTCACACGTAGGAGAGTCTACTTTGACCTCTCCCATATTGGAGGATGCTTTGATGGTACCAACACTGGTGGCCCCGCCCTTATTCTTCTTATTACCAATTGAGGATCATACTTTCCACGCTCCTAGACCACACATGGAAGACATGATCATCCTTGCGCTCTATCTGCTTGAAGAGCCAAATTCTCCAATCCCTTCTCCACTAAGAGAAGAACTCACCACCTCACCCACTCTAGCCGAGGAAGATCCGGTGATGGTTCTCTCTCGCCTTTGGCCTAAGATCGCTACATCCAGCATGTTTTTGCTCTCGCAATCACCCAAATCCTCTAAAGGACTAATTGTAAGGCCATGCGTGACATCATCTAAACCCTTCTCTCGATTGGAAAAAAACTTAGGATTCCTCCATTCTAAGAACCTAGAGTATGAGGCATTATGGGAGTGACTTAGGGCTCCTTATCCTATACATCTCACTTCACCTTATACTGCCAACCCTTCCATGATGATTTACCCCAAAGTCTCTGATGAAGATCATGTTTTCACTTCTAAATCATCAGAAGCTCAACCTTCCATGTCTGAATCCAAACCCTCGCAGGCATCCACCATGCTAAAATAGATTAGATCTCTCAGTGTTTGCCCTGTATCAAACCTAACTCACCCAAAAGTGAAGTTAGATTTGAACCTCACCCCGCACAGTAGTGGTCCTCACACCATACTAAAGGAGGATGATAAACCACGTCGGTTTACTCCCCCACCTTCACCATTGCCCTCTATCTTGGGTCCACATCCTTCTACTTTAACAGGAGTGCTCCCTATTCCAACACCTCACAAAGACAAACTACCTCAATTACTCCCTCTACCCATCAAAAACATATTTCCTCTAATAAATTTGACACCTCTCATCAAGAAAGTGCCATCTATGCATGTGGCCACACCACCAACCAAAAAGGTGGTACAAAAAACTCCCCCTACAACTCCTAAACAAAAGTTGTCAACCCCTACTACAACAAGTGCAGATCCATTAGTGGGTTCTTAAGCTTCACTATTATGCCAATGTTACAGTCTTCTAGCATTGTTCTCCCACGCATTAAGCCATACCGACCTCTCAAATCAAAACCATCTTGGTTCGATGACACTCAAATTTGCTTGTATCATCGCACACCTGGGCATGATACTGAGAGTTGCTACGCTCTTAAGGTTGTCATTCACCAACACCTAGAAAAGGACACCCTTCTCATTGAGGATTATCTTGAACACCTTTTTGACAAACTATCGACACCATCCCATGCCTCCCAAACCTCCTCACTTGAATCGGGATCCCAACGCGAGATTATGGTCCCTCTACCACCTTCTCCCCCTTTATTCAAAATAAACACTATTAATGTGACCACCAGGTCCCAGAACCTAAAGGATAAAGGAAAAGAGTAGGTTTCTACCTCTTGGACATATTCATTTGCCAAGCCCTCTCCACCACCAAAGCCCAAGATTTCTATCTTGGGCACATCTCAACCAACATCTTCCGGGGCAATTCCCGACTCCATGGTGAAACAACTTCACCAAACCCCTATGAAGATGTCTTTGTATGACCTAATACAAAGCTCTCCATAACATCACCAAGCCTTGATCAAATCTTTATAGGCAGTGGAGGTCCAACCTGAAGACCCCCAACCACTGGCTACTTTAGTCAAATTGTTACCCACCGTTGCCTCCGTCACCTTCAATGATTCTGAGATTCCTGCCTACAACCTAGAAGATCAGGGTCCCTCCCTCTTTATCATGGCTTACGTTGATCAAACTCATGTTAAGTGGGTTATGATTGATGGAGGTGCTATCATCAACATCATTTATACAAATGCATATGATCAACTAGCCCTTTCGAAGAACTGTATGTCAAAAACTAACGCAATTCTTCATTCTTTCAATGATGCCACCACCACTACCATTGGCACTATGGTCTTGCATGTTTGTGTTGGCCCACATACAATTCTAGAACTCTTCTATATCATCAAGGGGGAGTTCCAATATAACATGCTATTGGGATGACCTTGGATACGTTTTGTGAGTTGTGTCCCTTCCACGTTGCATCGTTGTGTCAAGTTTGAACACAAGGGGCAGGTTCATGTCATTCCTGCTAACCCTTCCCCCTTTAAAACATGCAACATGACCTACCAACCTAATTATGTTCTCATCCCTTTAAAGACATCCACCCAATCACCACCTCCACCCGCAGAAGCCTCGACAAGCTCGCAGACACTGGTCACACCTATGCCTACTCCTCAAGTGACAATGAAAGATCCTATGGAAGATACCTTCTAGTGCCTTTCACTTGGGGAGTATCATTTTATTACCCTTGACATGTTCCAAACTCTGTAGGAATATGGAAAACTTTATCACCACCCTAACTATGACCATCACATCAAAATGGTCATCCCATATGGTCCTCCCGATCTCCAAACTAATCTCACCTATGGAGGGCTAGATCGGGCTCCTACTATTGGAAATCCTCTCTCATCACACCGACTATTCACTTGCAATTTCTCCTTCCTCAGCAAACCTAGCTTTGCTCACACCTATCTTCATAGGTGTGTGTGGAAGGGTTTTGGCTTTGGGCATTATGAACAAGGTCCCCATAAGCCCATTGAGCCTCCAAATGATGAGGCAATCAAAAATGCCAAGAAATGACATAGCGTGGGTTTCGATGAACCTAAAAAACCCTCTAAGATCCCTTTCCATGAAACTATCATAGAGCATTCTCCTCCAACCTCACCTATTCCCCCACCCTCACCTACAGAGTCGGTGGTCTCCATCCCTCCTAGTTTTTTTTCATAAATGCCATTCACATGGAACCCCTGACCTATCAACTAGGTGAGGCATCAAGGTCTCTTCCTCTCATTTATCAAGACATGATAGATGATGAATCTTCTAGCATCAACACTATCCAATGCTTGGATGATGATGCCATACTCACCTACATGGGTGTGGATGACTCCTTCATACAATGATCACTTCCTTTGGAAACACAAGTTATGTTAAACGAGTCAATTGTTGACATTAATCTCCCATCTTTTGATGTTCCTCACATTTTAAAGACTGGTCAATCTTTAGATGCCCAAGAAAAAATTGACTATACCACATTCCTTACAAATCATAGCAAAGCCTTTTCTTGGTCCTATAGCGATATGCCCAGTATTGACCCTGACATTATCATCCACAACATCATCATGAACCGCAAAGCTAAGCCTGTTAGGCAAAAGCTTTGCAGGATGCATCCTCTTGTCGCACTCCTTGTCAAAGAGGAGCTTCAACATCTTCTCTCCATCTCATTTATCCAATCCATTTATTATCTGCAATGGGTGTCAAACATTGTCCCTGTCACAAAAGCAATAGGGGGAATTCAAATTTTTACTGACTATCACGACCTCAACCTAGCTTGCCCAAAGGATGACATTCCTTTGCCAAGCATCGACCAACTTATTGATCTTACAACTGGTCATGAGATGCTATCCCTCATGGATGGGTTTTCAGGATATAACCAAATATTGATTGCCCTAGAAGATCAACATAAAACCACCTTCATCACCCCATGGGGGACATTCTGCTATAGGGTCATGCCTTTTGGCCTAAAAATGTAGGTGCTACATACCAACACACCATGACTTATATCTTTCACAATTTCCTCCATAAAATCATGGAGGACTATGTGGATGACCTACTGGAGAAATCCAAACTTTGCCATGACCACCTAACCATTCTCAAAACAATATTCACTTGCCTACTACAATATAACGTTTGACTCAACCCCAAGAAATGCATCTTTGGGGTTCTCTCAGGGAAGCTTTTGGGTTTCATCATTTCTCTCCATGGCATTGAGGTAGATCCAGCTAAAATTTGAGCCATACTCTAGATGCCCCCACCAACTAACCTAAAACAACTTTGCAGCCTGTAAGGGAAGCTTCAATCTATTCGTCGCTTCATCTTGCAGCTATCTGACCAATGCCAACCCTTCCATCACCTCCTCAAGAAGGATGTCTCCTTTAATTGGAATAAGGATTTCCAAGGGGCTTTTGAGGCTCTTAAATGCTATCTTGTCTCTCCACCAGTCCTTATTCCACCTAAAGATGACCAACCCTTCTATCTTTACATTTCAGCAACAGATCATTCCTTAAGTGCCATGATCGCACATCGAGATGAATAAAATCATGATCAAGTGGTTTATTATATAAGCTGAATGCTCATTGACTATGAAACTCAGTATACTCATTCCAAAAACTTTGCTTGGCATTAGTCTTTGCCACCTCTAAACTCTGCCACTATCTCCTCAACCACAAGACTTACGTCATCACCCACACTGACCCTCTCAAATACATGCATTCCAAGCCATACCAAAACCAATGTATAACTCATTGGCTCATGCTTCTCGCTGAATTTGATTTGAAATTCATTCAAAAAAGGTATATAAAGGGGCAAATGATCGCTAACCAACTAGCAGATGCCCCTTTACCTGATAACCAACCCTCTAACTATGAATTTGTTGATGAGTCTATCACCATGCTATCCACTGATGACATCCCCTATCAAATGATAATGATCTTTGATGGATCTAAATGTCAACTCGATGGGGGTGCGAGGGTCATTCTAATCCCTCACGAGGGTGAGCCCATGCCTCTATCCTTCAAACTTGACTTTGAATGCACCAATAATAAGGTTGATTATGAAGCCTTAATTTTGGGGCTTCAAACTACTATTTTCTTGGGAATTAAGACAATCAATATCTTTGATGACTCACAACTAGTCGTTAATCAGATTAGCGATTCATATCTTTGTAAAAATGAAGTTTTGCAATGATATAAACACTGTGTTGACACATTGTTAGGGTCTTTTGACCATTATCTCTTGTAAACTGTTCCTCACTCTATGAATAAGTTTGCCAACACAATGGCCTCTCTCACCTCACATATCCCATCTTCATCTTCTTCCTCAAGAATCTATGTCATGGTACACCATTTGTCATTGCCCTCATATATCTCAACTGACATCAACTTTGTTGGCAATATCGACTCTAGTCCACATGATGTTTCGTATAAATAACTTTTTGACTACTTGACTTATTCTATCATTCCTCCTAACCTCTCTAGCAATGGACGATGGGCTTTTATCAAAAGTACTGTTGGATACACCATGTTGGGGGGTCTTCTCTACAAATGAGGTTTCAATGGCCTCCTTCTCTGATGCCTAACCACCACTGAGACATCTCATGCCATCAAACAAGTCCATGATGGGATTTGTGGAGGACATTTCAGTGGTAACTCGGTTGCAAAGCACATCCTCCACCTATGTTATTATTGGCCCACTCTTAACTAAGATAGCAGTGATTATGTTCAGCATTGTATCAAATGCCAGCAACATGCTAAGCTACTTCACGTCCCTAGCCATGCTTTACAAGTTGCTAAGGATTTCTGGCCCTTTTCACAATGGGGCTTAGATTTAATTGGTGAGATTAACCCTCATTCATCTCTCCGACATCAATATATTATCACAACGACTGAATACTTCACTAAATGGGTGGAAGCTGTTCCTCTCATCTCCACTAAATTTGACAAAATCATTGACTTCATTAACCACCACATCATCTATCATTTCGGTGTACCTCACAAGATAATCACTGATAATGGTAAATCTTTCAAAAACAAAATCATCTAAAAGCTTTGCGATGCTTTTGGTATCAAACTCAGCTTCTCCTCACATTACTATCCATAAGCAAATGGACAGGCATAAGCTTCTAACAAAATCCTAACTAAAATCCTAATGAAGGTGGTCAACGACACTGGAAGGGATTGGCACACTCACATTCCCTTCGCTTTGTGGGCCTACCGCACTAGCATTCGAACCCCAACGGGTGTTACACCTTTCTCCTTAGTATATGGAATCAAGTCGTCTTGCCTCTTAAAGTACAAATACCTTCTCTTTGCATCTCCAACGATGACTTTCATCATGATCGATTAACACAACTCAAGTTACTCAAAAAATGTCATCTTGCCGCTCTTAATCATCTTCATATCTACCAATATTGCATCAAGCGTGCCTACAACAAAAATCTAAAAGAGCGAGATTTCAAAATCAGAGATCTCATTCTTAAAGAAAACTAACACGTGACCAATATGGAAAGAAGCAAATGAGATAAATTTGCTCCTAATTGGCTTGAACCTTATATAATAATGCACAAGTATGGATCAGGCACTTATCGTCTGTCTTCTCTCGAAGGCTAGCCAGAACCTGAGCCCCTTAATGCCTTGCATCTGTGACCATTCTACTATTAACCAAGTAATCATTCACTTGATGTTTAACTTGAACTCATCCCTTGAGCAACCCCCGTCATCCTCATTCCTATTCCTTTCAACCCTTTTTCCCTACAAAAATTAGTTAACCCTTTTTTAAGCATTAATGCTTTGTCCTAATAAAAAGGAAACCCCTAAACCTCTATAGTCTAGTCCATGACTAAAAGTTCAGTTTAAAAAAAAATAAAAAAAATAAAAAAAATTGGGATGCCTAACAAAATATTAAAAGGTCATTAACTATAAATGTAGACTACTCCCTTGAAGGACAGCTGCATTATTGCTATAATTAATAGACTGCCCCCTTGAAGGACAACTATTCAAAGAAATCAAAACATACAAAGCAAAGTATAGACCACTCCCTCGAAGGATGGCTATGCTCAAATTTTGCTACAAAAATAGCACCCTCTCAGAAGCTCCTTGCATCGATCAGCTTCACATGACCACAAAACAAAAACAACATCCCCAAGTAGACTTCTCGCATTGATCAGTCTCCCAAAAAAAAAAAAAAAAACTGACTGACAAACTATTAAGTCATGGACTTGCCTATAGTCGTTCTCAGGGTCACCTATAAAAGGGGCAAAATTATCCCTGCTAAAAAGGGTTAGGCTATCCTCACATATCACATAATCACACCTATTACCCCAAAATACCCAAGGAATTTTGAGCTCACTTAGTGTCAAGTGATTAGGGTACTTCTCTAACAAAAACCAATGGTCAATGACATAATGCATGAATGGGGCTTTTATTTGCAAAAAACCCTATATATGCTATCATTATGGTCCTTGTCAATGAAAGAGCAATGTGCCTTTCACTTCTTACACACCTTCATCACATGTCAATTTATTTTTTAGGATGCAATGTCTTAAAATTATATGCTCGCATATTGTCATCTCAAAATTTTCACTATAAAGTTATGAACCTAACATTCAACTCAATTTTATCATAAATAACATCACATGTTTCTGATAAAATACAGCCAAAACAATTTCTAACCACTAACATAACATCATGATTTATTTAATGCAAATACCAATTTGTGTTATATAAATTATCATAGCCCATTCACATTAGTTTTTATGGAAAACAATACACATGGAAACTACCAACCAAACACAATTTATGTCAAGCATATACCATCACCAATATGGAAACTTGCTGAAGCATAAATAAACTCATTTCATTTTTATCATACACCATCACCAATATGGAAAATTGCTAAGGATGAAAAACCACATAACCTATGTTACATCATACACCATCACATAATATGGAAAAGCCTATAACATCATCATACACTCATCATTTCAAGCATGTACCATCAAACATATGAGAAATGCTAGAAACACTAACATAACCAAAACAACTAACACAAAGTCACATCCATAACATGTCAATATCTCAAACATCTCATATATATATATATATATATATATATATATATATATATATATATATATATATATGCCTCTCTCAAAATGTATGTACATCTCACATCAACGACACGTAGGCCGATATATATATACACCTCAACAACTAAAAACACCTCAAGGTTGTGGTGGTGGTGGTGGTCGTGAAGACACTGAATCGTCTCCACCCTTTGACCGTCGTCGTCTCTGAGAACTGAAGGTAGTGGCATGCGACACAGATCTCTACTGAGCTAGCATCTCAAAATATCACTAGATCTATAGAAATTTCCTGATGACACCCTCATAATACATGATCACGTCCAATGCAGTATTGTACCTAGATACAGGAACAGTCTATGGTGGACTCATCAATCCTAATGCCATGCCCTGTAGAAAACTTTATGGCTATGGCTGAGGTGGCTACTCCACTGCCTGTAGAGGTGGCTACTAAATTGGTGGCTGCAGTGGATGCTTTGGTGGTAGTTGAGCTAGCTACTGCACTAGTTGATGTGGTAGTGGGTGAATAGGGCCCTACCCTCCAAAACCCTGCCCTGCTAATACCTGTGCTTAGGCTGTAACCACCTACCCCTGCAATGTAGTAACCTACCCTGTCAGGGCAACCACCTACACTATCAAAACTATCACCTATCCCTGAAGCACTTCCACCTGTGCTCATGCTGCGTCTCTCACTTGCATGGTGGCATCCCTCTCTCTGCTGACCGCCTATAGATCAGGAGGTGGTCCCCTCTAAATCGTAGCATAGTGACCTGCCCACCAAGCCAAGTAAGTCATCATACACCTCAGATCTACCACACCTAGATCTACAGGTATCTCCTTGAAATCCAGTCACTCTATCTCCTCTGGGAGTGGGAGGGGCACCTCAATATCATCACGTCTATACTATGGGAGAGTACCCTTCACCCATTGCAGGCTCTGAAACCCCACTAACTACTCTGCCTGACCTCTGAATACTAGATATAATAAGTTTAGCCTCCAAATGATATCTACTGGGATCAGGGCATCTAATACCCCCTGTAATACTCAATATCTCAGATGATGGCATCCATACGTGTCTGTGCCATGACCTCTCACCACCACCTGAAACCAACTCTGAAGCCAACCTAGATTACTACTGGGAGGCCAAGAGGTCGTGTAACCACGATATGGTCATAAGCCCAATAGTGCAGGAGGTGGCCCACACATAAGCTGTACCACTGCTACCATTGATCCCCCACAACTCCCTGTATAATTGAGCTAAAAATATTGGAGCCCATGAAAAAAACTATCTGCTCCCCTAACATGTCTGCCAAAACCTTGGTCATCGAGATCAGGAATCTCCCTCCATCTGCATCAAGAAGGGTGTATATAGTGACACTGATCATCATCAGGATGGCTAGTCAATGCTCATCCTCATCAGTAGCATAAATAGGATCATAGGCAAAACTTGTCGAATGGTAGGTTGGGTCAACAGTATGCTCCCCAAACAATGTAACCATATGAATGTCATGCTCCTCTCTCGAGCATGCATATAACTCTACCCCGTGTATCAACAACTATAAAATTTGGTACACATCCTCCACTATAACAGTCAACTCTCTAGTCATCAGGTGAAAGGTGTTGGTGGTATGATCCAATCGCTCGATCAATGCCACCATGAAACTGACATCCTTGGCAACTCGGTAATATCACCGCAACCTACCGAGCCTTAAAATAGCCATATGTGCCCACTCATCCCCTATGATGTCTCCACACATCCACGTCAGTAATGTAGGGAGATGATCTCACAACATCAATGTCTGCCTAGCCTACATCTAACCAACACACACGCAACAATGTTAGAAAATGTTACACAAACAACTAACAAGCTCTTTGACTATTCTTCCCTTTTGGGAGAACTACATTGGCCTGAGGCCCTTAAAATAGGGGCTATGTAGGTAGCACTCAATTGAAATGGGGTCTTCTAAGGTTAGCTCAACCATTTATTCATTCATCTACCTAATGGACCAACTATCTAAACCCTAGGCTCACTACCTACCCTGAAACCTAGGCTCACCGCCTATCCTAAACTACTTCATTTTTAGTCTTTTTAACCATCTAACCTTTAACCATGACCTAGCCTATTCAAACCCAATCCATAACCTACCCTCCACTTTCCCTTTTTAGGAGAACTACATCGACCTGAGGCCCCTCGCATGGGCTATGTAGGCATCACTCAATTGACACAGGGTCTTCTGGTGTTAGCTCGGCTAAATCACCACGTAACTGCCGCAACTAACTTACACTTTCCCATCAAACAAACCTATATGCCCATCACCTAGGCTCTAACCTAACTGATGTCAACATCTAACTTACCAACACCAGCGGCTAAAAGTGACTGATGTCATTCATATTGACCAACATCAGTCACTTTGTTGACCGACATCGGCGGCACCACTGATGTCAGTGACTGGTTCAGCCCTAGAGCCGAATAGGGCGATCCCTAAAATTTAGGGCTTCCCCACTTCACCCCTAAAAACCCCCCAAAACACTCCTAAAGCTACCTAAAGTACCTTACCTAACCTACCAACCCTTCTAATACACCTCCCCCCCACGATCTATTTCTAAAAACTCAAAAAATTACAAAAATAACATCAAATTCACAACCAATCAAAAATTCAAATAACACACCCTACCTCATCTCGTCGTCACCACCGAGGTGGTATAATAGGTGCCAGTGGTGGTGGTCCTCCTGAAAGGCCTCCTCTAGTGTCTGCCATCTCCATCTACCTTGACTCCTTAATCTAATCACTGGTGGCCCACAACGCTCCCAAAAACTCACAAACACTCCAACACTCACCAACACTCCTCACCACTCACACCCTGACACCTATCACTGTTGACACGAACAAATAAGAGATCTCTATCACTCAAAAACTCAGAGCTCTCTTTTTCAACATTTCAAAAGTCATAAATGACTTTTTGGTGGGCCACCAATCCAATTTTGTCAGGTTTGTTAGGCCATTGACGTCGACAAAATTGTGCCCTAGGCTGCTGACATCGGCTGATGTTCTACCAATGTCGTAAAATAATGCCTTTCTATATTATCAACATCGGTTGTCTAATCGGAGTTATAGATATGACCACAAAATCCTTTCGACTACTTACCAACATCAATGGCCTAACCAACGTCGATGACCTAAAAACATAGGTCTTCTCTAAAACTACCTAAAATCATGACGAGACAACCAGCCCTGACACTATAGAAGTCACCTTAGACTTCTCATGGGGCACACTAGAGATCACATACATCTCCATAACCACAACAAACAACACTTGAGATCACTTATATCTTAGCCCAACTTGACAAACGACCTCAGAGATCATGACTATCTCTTCAAACCATGACCACTTTTGAGACAACTTTGCCTTGGTTGTTTTGATTGCATATGCTACCTCACGAATAGTTAGCAAATTATACATGACCCTCACACCTATTGTCAAATCGTGACCAAGTTGATCCCCAATATTTGTGACATTTTCATATTTTCTAGGAGCACTTCCTAGCCCAGATACTTGGAACATGATGCCCATTGGAGCTATAGCTTTGATCAATCTAACACAATCAACTACCACTAATAAGCTGGGGACCGGTTACTTCAATTTTAGTCCTCCTCAACCGTTGGAGCTATAGCTTTGATCATTTTAACCCAATCAGCTACCACTAATAAGCTTGGGACTGATTACTTTGATTTTATTCCTCCTCGACCATTGGAGCTACAACTTTGATCATTTTAACCCAATCAACTACCACTAATAAGTTGGGGACTGATTACTTTGATTTTAGTCATCCTCAACCTTTCCTACGATAATTTGACCTGCCTATCAAGTGAAGCGGTATACGCGCAATCTCAACTATTGTAGCGTTCACACTCTAACCTCACCCTACCCATCCACTACCTATCAAATTGGTACCTGATTTCAGATTACCTTCTCTCAATTCCCACTTTGAAGGGGAATACCTCATCCCATACTTGGGGCAACCTACATCTATTTTTGTCTTGCAGTTTGTCAGAATAAACCACAAGATAAAAAGGGGCAAATATAGACACCAATATCGTGTCAACCCCTCTTGGTCCCCTTCTAAACATTAACACTCCTAACCCACACTTGCACACCTTATTAATTTAAAAAGCTACTTATTTTAAATTAATTACCTCACCTTGGACACCTCACCTAGACACCTCACCCTAAGACTGTTTCTTATCCTATGAGTTAGCCTAAGACGAGGTCCTCCAAACCCTAACTACCCATGACCTATTCTCACCCCATCTTAACTCCCTAACCAACTCCCGTGCCTCATAATCCCTTGTTTTGATCGTTCTCCAATGGAAAAGGCACTTGGTAGGTGGAGAAATAGGCAAAGAGCTAAAATATCCCTTTTACCTATTCTCTCTCCATCGATGTCAGTCAACCTGCGACCGACATCGACAGTCCTATGCTGACGCCGGTGGGATCACCGATGTCAGTTACATAATCCAAGCTCTAACATTGAGCTAAGGCCACCTTTTTGCACATTGGCATGCACACTTTGAGATTTCAAGCACCATAACTCGACTATTGTTCTCCTAGCTACCGAAGCTCTGCACAAATCATTCTAGAGAATGGATTGAAATATTGTACGAGGACCTCGAGCTACTGAATTGAAGCAATCTGTGTTTGCTTCATTGAATCACAACATTGGTCACATCAGCCACAATGGGAATCACTATTATGACACCTTTGGTTCTTCACCTTATAAAGCTAAGTACTCTAGTTTTTATTTTAGTGTTTTAGAATATATTGTCAATTAGTTTTCATTGATATTTATAAATACTGTTGAGAGGCCTGACTTCTTTCATGGAGGGGCTGAAAGGCCTTCCCCTTGTTCTCACCCCCTTTTCACACCAATCCTTTACCTATACCCTTCCTCATACCTCATTCACCTTCTGGAAACCTTGCACCAACCTCTAAATTTCTAGAAACCCCTCTGTCTATCCCAAAAATACTCTAAAAGCCATCCAAGGTCGATGACCCCAATCGACATCAGTAGACCAATCAACGTCTGCATCTACAACTCAAACCGACATCGACAGACCAACTGACATCGACACCTTCAGCCAGACTGACATTGGCAACCCAACCGACATCAGTACCATTTACCTGACCAACCTCAGCAGATCCACCGACGTCAGTGACTGTGTTTTGAACCAGCAAACTAGAAAGCCATCCAAACAACCCATCTAGACCAGATAGAACCTTTTGCTAGCCTTTTGTAGCATTTTGAGATACGTAGACTGCAAGGAATAGGTACACACCATCTATTTTTCTATTTCTTTAGTCATTTATCATTTCTTCCTTTATAATACTTTTATCTTTAAACAGTGGACTGTCATCCCTTAAGGAGCTTCATGCTTCCAGGACTGAGCATGTAGCTTGGTAATCCACCATAGCCTCTTCTAACATCTTTCTTGTTTAAGTTTCATTCTTACTGCAGGTGTTTCCTCCATAGCCAAAGAGGAGCTCCCACAAGGCTTGGATACAATGCACACTAAATCCAGGTAACATCAAACCCATAACCTCTTAACCTTAGTTTCTGTCTCATTTGAATGTAATTAGTGAAATAGATGGTTAATGAAATCAATAATCTTCTATGCTTTGGTCAAAATAAGGGGAATAACCTCCACCTATTTAGTGAAATATTTAGTGGTGGTAATGATAGAACTATGCTACATCAAAGATTTAGGATTAATTGATCCTATAAGGTTTAGCTGCCACTGGGTAAATGGCCAAAAGTCTCTAACTACTTGTAATGCATAATTAGGGGCATGTGAGAAGTTAGCATGTTACTGACATTTTATACATTTATCAACATATTGACAATAGTCTTGATTTATAGTGGACCAATAATAATCTATTTATAGAATTTTCTTGGCAACATATAGGTCACTAAAGTGTCTAACACATATGTATCATGTATTTATTTGATAGTAATGGTAGCCTCAAAGTCCTAGAGACAATGAAAGAGAAGACTATCAAATCCTAGCTTATAGAGAACATCCTTAGTATAAAATATGGGTGGTTCATTATTGAAAAACATGTTTACCATTTTGAGATATATCTAAAGGGATAATATCCTTAGAAAAATAATTGAATATCTACATGTACCATATATATAATTGGTTTTCCTTCACATTATGGATAAAAAGAAGATTAGCTTTGGTATAAGAGGGTTTATTGACCTTGTGGACGAGGAAACAAATTTTATATTCCTGAAACGAGGATGGGATAAAAGAAGCCAAGGAGGCCATGGTATCGATAAACTTTTTTGTTTGCCAAGGAGTGGATTGGATGGCATAGTGATCAAAGGTGGAAAATAACTGATTTGCTAACATTTTGTGTTTTTGGATGACATCATTAATGCACTGATATATGTCATTTATCTGATTGACCATTAGCTAGGAATCCCCATAGATATTGACTTAATGCCTAAAGTCAAAGTAGTTTGGAGATTTATGATTAATAATTAATATTCTACCATATTATTAGTGTAGTCAAAATCGAGTTTGAAATATAAAGCTTTAGTAGTCCCCTATGGAGTTATTAAAATGATTCTGTCTTCCCCTCCATGCCCACACTTGGATCCAACAAAGAATAAAGTCATCTGACACATGGGATTTCCCTAAGATGTGGAAGTGATAGATTCATTAAGGAATTTAAAACTAAAAGGTTGACCACCTAACAGATGCACTTCAACTAATTGATCGATGATGATTTGGCCTTTAACTAACTTTTTATGGAGAAACTCTAGGTCAAATTTAGATAAAAGCATGAGCCATCTGGCCATTCGCTAATTCTGATAAGGCTTCAAATATATAAACTTAAGGGGATTGGTGCTCATGATTTTATAGGTTTTATGATTAAGTAGATAATTGTGAAGATTATAAGTCACAAATATTAAAGTTAGGCATAATTTCTACCTATGCATATAACATGTCTCATATTCAATGAGAGTGTGACTTATGTAATAAACTTTCTATTCTCTGTGTTTCTCTTCATGATAGCAAGCATAACACCTAGGGTATGATCAATGGTTGAGATATATAAGAAGAAATGTCACCCCTCAGGAGGAGTAAGAACCAAAGGTGAGAGGAGATAATTTTTAGAGATTCAAAGTCCTCTTAACAATTAGAGTCCCAAACGAGTTGGGTATTTTTTCTTAAGAGGTAATGGAATGGTTGGCATGGATCAGATAGTTGAGAGATGAAACAATAAGTAGACTACAATTTTCCTTGTAGGTTAAAAAGTTGTTAAAAATTGTATGGGGGTTGCATATCTATAATATCCCTAATTTTAGTGGGTTCAACTTCTATTACATGAATGGAAATAATGAAACCTAGGAGCTTACCTATCAAGACCCCAAAAACACACCTTTTAGAATTGAGATAGACACAAAATTGGATTAAGTGGGTAAAGATTATTTTAAGAATAAAGAGATGGTATTTTTAGATCTTTGACTTTTTGAGAATGTCATACACATAATCTTCAATGTTTTTATGAATTATATCATGAAAAATAGAAGTCATGGCTCTTTGATAAGCTTCTCCTGTGTTCTTTAGGATGAAAGGCATAACCCTATAGAAACAAGTGCCCCAAGGGTTAATGAAGGAAGTCTTATGTTGGTCTTTTAGGGAGATAATGATTTGATCATATCCAAATAATCCATCCATAAGTTATAACATTTCATGGATAGCTATCAAGGTTCACTAATTGATCAATGTTAGCGAGAGAAAAACTATCTTTAGAACAAGTGAGGTTGAGGTCTCAAAAATTGGTACAAAGGCATAGTCCCTCTCTAGGATTCATGATATCCATAATGTTGGACACACATTGAGGGTAATCAATTGGTTGGATGAAATTAATGAATACTAGACATTTTAGTTCTTCTTTAACTAATAACACAACATGAGGGTGTATTTTATATATTATTTTCTTTATTGGTTTAACTTCAGGCATGGTGATAACATTGTGAATGATGATAAAAGGGTGAATACTTGGCATGTCATTATACAACCAAGTAAAGGCCTCATTATGGTTATCTAGGAATATGGTGAAGTCTTGATGCTCTTGAGGGTTTAAATATTTATTAACCTTAATAATGCGATGAACCTCCTAAGATGCTATGTTGATCTCTATAATGGCCTCATTCAAAAGCCTAGACAATTTTAGTTGGAAGATAATTGTGTAGGTGAGAGTTTTTTAGGCCTCAATAAATGAAGATATAATCATCATCTTGACACTAAATAATGGGGATGGTAGTATACTATTTCTCTATCAGATTAGGGTAGGTGAGGGGAATGTATTTAGTTTCCCCATCGATGTGATATATGAGAGGTCCTAGGTCAAAAATATTGACTAAATTCTTTTGGGAGGAATAAAAATGACATCATCTATCTCTGAGGGAATGTTAGATGGTAGTAACATGATATCTTCTTTGGGATTGGATAGAGGAGTGGCTTCAAGAGAAGTTTCAAGAGTTTTATTGATAATAAGGCCATGTTTTTCATGGGGTTTCCTAAAATCTCCTAGTGTCATATAATGTGTTCCTTATTCATAACATCCTATACCAAAGCCTTTCCAATCACATCATTGTAACTATGTCTAAGAAAAATGTGGTTTGTTTAGGAATGCAACATTTGACTAAAATGGTTTGGTATGAAGTTGGATATCAAGATATGAGGAGTATCAATCAATCTCCCTATAGACCAAATGAGTACGAAGGAAAGGAGGACCGAAGGGGATGATATCTTCAAGAATAGGGTGATAGGTACACTTTTTATTTGAGTGCCCATACTCTTAAGGATAAAGGAGTTTATTAAGTGTAAATAACTAATACTCTCCTATCGAGAGTTGTTGTGATATAGAGTCATGGGAATTCTTATTAAGGATTCATGATGAAAGGATTGTCAAACTAGTCAATGCTTCATTGGATGATGGTGTTGAGGTTTCATTTTAAGAGGGAGTAAAATATCATTGGGTTGAAAGGTTAGGTTTTAGGTTTTGAACATATGAGGATAGATTGGGATGATATAGACTTGGCCGTAATGCTCGTATTTGAGGCATTGATGTAAGCTAAATGGAACATAATGCATATAGTAGATCTAAGGACATCTTAGGAGGATATTGTATTGAAACTTTCCCTATATAATTTAAATTAACTCATTAAGGATACAAGAATATATTTGGATAGGGAGGATGATAGTTCTTAGGGTAGGAGCCATTGTATTGTTGAAAGCCTGCAAGACATCTAGAGATTAGGCAATAATAATTTCTATAATTTGGAGTTGCTTAAATATGTGTAAGGAGATAATGTTGATGGTATCCCCATTGTAAATCATGACCCTTTTGATTAAGTTTGATTGATTTTAGTAGTGATAAATAGGTGTATCCTGGTCTTTAGATGGTAATGGGGATATTTCTAAATCACTAAAGTTGACAGATGAATCCATCTACAAAGCTCCAATAAATTCTATTAGAGTTTGGGGTTTTTTGGACCTTGCACTTGAATGGACTAAAGTGACTCTATCATGGCTATAAAATGTTGTGGGGATTTCTCAATGAGATAATATAAGAAAATTTTGACTAGGGTTTGATGGAGTTATTTGTAGGAGGAAAGACTCTAAATTTTTTATTAAATAAAACAAATCAGTTACAGAGATATTTATACAACCGATTACGAAGTCTAGAAAAAATTGAAACCAACAACATGGACAATTCTAAGACCGATTATATGCATTCATGTAGAATCTAAAAAATTCCAAAATAATATAACAACTAGAAGCTATTAGTGTTATTGGTTGTGCTATCATTTCAAAAGTGCATGAACTGTCATTCCATACGTAGTTGTGGTATCATTCCCCCACTTATTATATTATTTTTATAAATTTACTTCCTAAACAACTCAAATTTCACCTTTCTAAGGGACTTGGTGAGTATATCCACTATCTGTGCATCTTTAGGGTAGTACTAGAGCTGGATGTGGTGGTTTAAAACTTGTTCTCGAATGTAGTGACATTCAACCTCTATGGGTTTCAATCTTTCATTATAAACATGATTCTTTACAAGCTTTAACACACCTTAATTGTCACAATGAATTATGGGTGGTTTCTTTTCATTATATCCCATATCAGCTAATTTATGATGTAACCATATCATTTTGCACATAGATACCTGTATGGTGTGATACTTTACCTCAGTGGATGAGAGAGAAATAATAGTTTACTTGTTGCTAATCCATGATATTGGTCCAAATCTAAGATGAAATATGTATCCTAACATTGACTTTTTGTCATCAAAAAATTTGGCTTATTTCTATTCAGTGTATCCCTACAAGAAGAACTAAATATTCTTCTTGTATTCTAGGCCATATTCAAGTGTACCTCGAACATATCTCAAAACATGCTTTGATTCAACCTAGTGAAATTTATTCTATTCATGCATAAATTTAGAGAGATAGCTCACAACAAAACATATATCTGGTTTGGTTTAGGTCAAATAGATGAGACTCCCAATGAGCTATTTATAAAGAGTTGCATCTACTTGAGGTGAATCCTAGAATCAAGAGATTTGTAAACCTTTCTCCATCGATGTTGAAAGTATCTTACAATCTAACATTTTGTACTTTTCTAGGATTGTCTTGGCATATTTTATCTATGAGATAAAAATGTGATTCGATTTTTGCCATATCTCTAAGCTAAGACAGTAATGTAGTAGCCCTAAATCGGTAATGTCAAAGGATATTTTGAGGTCATTCTTCACAATATCAACCTAATCTTCTAAACTTCTAGTGATCACAAGATCATCCATATATAGAAAAAGAATGATGATATTTATTCCTACCTTCTTTATGTACAAGTTAGAATCTGAGGGGCTATGAGTAAAACCATGTTGCAAAAGGTGATCATCTATTTTGGTGTACCATGGCCTAGGACTTTTCTTTTATCCATAAAGTGATTTGATGAAACAACATACCTTTTTAGGATGTTTTTCATCAACAAATCCTTCTAGTTGGGTCATGTATACTTCTTCCTTTAGATCGCTATTAAGAAAATCAATTTTGATGTCCATTTACTAAAGTTTCCATCCATTCTGTGCTACCAATGCATAAACAACTCTGATGGTCTTGATCTTCATATTGGTTGCAAAGGTCTCTTCATAGTCAATACCCTCTTTCTAAGCATATCCCTTTACTACAAGTCATTCTTGGTGTTTGTCGATGGATACATTTGCCTTGTATTTTGGTTTGAAAACCCATTTATAGCCTATGGGTTTATTTCTTATAGGTAGATCAACTAGTTCCTAAGTTTAATTCTTAGTGAGTCATACTCAACATCCACTGCTTTCTTCCATTGTGGTTGATTTAAAGCATCACAAACATTATCGGGTTTAGATATATCAAATATTATATTCATGAGTGAAAAATTTAACTCGTGTCTTGTTTGACTCCTCGTTTTGACTCTAGATGAAGTATGGGAGACTATACTGGTGCATAGTACCCACTTTAGATTAGAACTATACTGCTATTATGAAGAATTTCTTTGTTGATGTGAAGAACTACCTGGTGGATGTTCTAATTCTCTAAGATCAACATACAACTCCCGTTTTAGCTCCTCTTCCTAGTGAGAAGTCTGCTTATCATCTAACTAAAGAATTAATCAGTGAGAGGTGGTTGGTATTGATTCATCATTTTGAATCACTGAGTCAGAAAATGACTTATCAAAAACCACATCTCTACTTTCATAGATTTTTCTTAATTCAGGATCCTTGAGATGATATGCCTTTGAGGTAGTGCTATAGCCCAATAGGATGTACATGAGTTTTTTGAATTCAAGTTTCTTCTTCTTTTAAGCTAGTACATGCATATATGCTATGAAACCAAACACTCATAAATGAGAAATAGATGGTTTTTACCACTCCATACTTCTTTTGGTGTTTTGTCCTTCAAAATTTTTATTGATGCCCTATTGAGAAGATAAAAAGTTTTATAGACTACTTTTGCCCAATAGCATTTTTCTAGCTTTATTGTTGATAACATGAAATAAGCCATTTCCATCACAGTGTAATTGCACCTCTCAAAAATGCCATTCTATTGGGACGTGTAGGGAGCAATCAAATTCTATTTTATTCCTTGCTAGTTTAGGAACGCTAAGAATTTCTTTGATGTGAATTCCCCCTCGATTTGAATGGAGCTAAAGTAGAGGTTGTATGGTCTCCTTCATAACCTATTGATAGAAGACCTAGAAATGATGAAGTGCATAACTCCTATTTTTTATGAAGAATACCTGCATCTTCTAAGAGTAGTTATCCACGAACAATTGAAAGTACTTGTATCCTAAGAATGAAGCATGTAGTGGGCCTTTCAAATTGGTATGAACAACCTACAAACAAATATTAGCATGAAAGGAGCTTTATTTGAATGGATCCTTGTGTTTTTTACTTGCAAGGCATCCAGGACAAATCGGTAAGGAACTAGACAACTCGGGAAGTCCATGTATCATCCCTTTATAACTTAGCTGGTATAAAGATCCAACTAATAGATGACCATAATGGTAGTGCTAGAGGGTAGTGGATTCTACTGTTGAGGTAGATAGAGTTAATATAGAAGATGAGACAACATCTAAAGTAAATAATTTATCTTTCATAAAAGCTTTAGTAAGAACTTTACCTTTTTATGAAATCAAGTAGGTTTTGACGCCATTTTCGATAAGAAACTCTACATTCACTTGATGATTCAAAAGCTGACTGACTGATAAGATATTCGATGTCAATCTAGGAATATATAGTACCTTTATAAGTGTACATTTTCATGTTCTAAAGGCAAAGGTAACTTGATCTATTATTTTTGTGACATAATCTTTATCGTCAATGATCCTAACCCGATCTCTAGTGGGTTGGTTTGTCAGTAAATCGAACAACGTTTTATCGCCTATCATGTGATTAGTGGCACCTAAGTCAATCAACTAGATATTTTTTGTGGATTGTGAGGTCTAGGAGATGAGTACTATGTTCTTGTCTTTGTTAGTTATTTATTCATCAGATTCTTCAACTTATTGGGCAATAAGATGTCCCTTCTACTTCCACTAGTGTGGACATCTTTTTAATTTCAGAGTATCATCATGCCCTAATGTGTTTTGCTTGTTGGTAGATCCTTTTTTAAGCTATTATACCAGTAGTTGTCTATGTCATGAGTGTTGGTTAGATATATGTGACACTAGCGCTTTGACTTCTATGATTGATGTTGACATAATTATTGTTACTACTATTTTTGTGGTCATTTCTCTTAAGGTCCCTTACGAGACTTTTGACCTTGTTAATGTTTTGAGATAAGAGCTTTATCTTCATACTCATCTTGAGCTAAATTGATAGCTTCTTCTTGTTGCATCAGGTTCACGAGCTCTTTGAATGACACTATTCATTTGGAGATGTTTAGTGTCATGATGAACACTCTGAATTGGGAAGGGAGTGCTCGCAAGGTGATCTAGATCAAAAGTTCATCATCTACCATCTCACTGAGTGTTAATAACTCCATTTTTATCTCAACCACTAGACGTAAGAATTCTTCAATTTTTTCATCAGACTCCATAGTAAGTGTATTAAGTCTTGATTATAGATGGAGGATCTTCATCTTATTCTTCACCTCATAAATAGTCGCTAATTTGTCCCATGCTATCTTTGCTTTGTCAGCATCCCTGATATGCAGGTGCATGCCATCAATGATGTTTAGCATAATCAGCATTAGGGCCTTAGCATTACCCTGTTTGTACTTTGTGAGTGCATCGAGATTAGTAGGAACTTGTACATTCCCTATCACGATGACCCATAGTCCTTTGAACTAAAGGATCATATGCATCTTTGTTTTCCAGGCAGCATAATTTGGCCCTTTAAAAAGTTGGGTGTCTAAGAGAAGGAGTTTAGGTGTAGACATCTTCTATTTTTATAAGCAAAAAATAGTATTTATTTGCTTTTAATAAAAAAATTGTATGTACCTTATTCAAGATTTTTGCTCCAGTCTGCAATGATATGTCTCCTATCCGATTTAGGGATTATCTCTTTTATTTAACGTTCGAGACTCTCTCCCATAATTTTTCTAAGCAGATGATCTCCTTCTGACTTCTAATGGTCTCCTCCGATCATTGGGCTTCTTTGGATTTACTATTGTTGTAGATTGTAAGTTGTGTTCTAACTCTCTCAGACTTGCTGAAGGTGCTCTGAAATGGTGTTGGCTGGAAGGCCTGACATGAGGCTCACTTTCTTCACACTTCCCACACCGTCATTACCTTTCTACACTTGTAATGAGTGGTTCAGTCAAGTTTAAGCTCATGCTGACCAGCCACTAGTAATTTACACTGTCAACAAGGTGTTGCAGCTCCTAGAGCGTTTCACCACTGCACCTCCTCCTACTGCATTGAGATCAAGTTTTTACCTCTTTTATGATCTCTCCATGTATTGATCAGCTTCACCTTCCCCACGTCGACTATACCAAGCTCATAACAACACCATCGCCCAAGGCTTAGATGACCTTATAAATAAGCGAGTTCCCTTTCAAAGGATAAATGAACACCTGAATGTAAAATGGCTATGATGACTATTGAACTCGTGATCTCTCTTTGCTATAGGTTTCCATGCTAAGCAAAAAACTACTGCATCTATTTTCCAGCATTTTTCATGCTTGTTCAAGACTTCGCTGCTTCTCCTTTTGATGTAGGCATCGATGCTAGTCTCCACATCCCAGGCTGGGTGCTTCTGCTGCGTCTACTTCTGCGTTGTTTCTTCTATCTCCCAGGTGATTTTCATATGCCTCGATCACTTCTGGATTGGCTAACTCAGACTCTCACAAGCTTGCAAGCTCTGATACCAGAATTGTAGGAGGAAAGACCCAGAATTTTTTATTGATCAAAACAAATTGGTTACAGAGATATTTATACAACCAGTTACGAAGTCTAGAAAAATCTGAAACCGACAATCTGGACAATTCTAAGACTGACTATATTCATTCATGTAGAATCTAGAAAATTTTAAAATAATTTAATAACTAGAAGCTGCTAGCTGTTATCGGCTGCGTTGCCATTCCAGCAGTGCATGAGCTGTAATTCCATACGTAGCTGTGTTGTCATTATTTTAGAACTGATATCTAAATTAATTCTGAGGAATTATTATTCTGTGATTTTCCTAGAATAGATTTTTTAGTTTTGGAGTGGTGGGTTTGGAGGTATTTGTGGTTGAGATCCTTTACGATGGAAACTTTGAACTTGTTAAGATTTTAGATTTTGGGGGTTTGTGTTTGAGACCACGTGGCTATGTTTATCGTATCAATTTGCAATAATGGATGGTCTGTCAAACTTATAAAGTTATTCATTTTTGGAGGCCCTGAGGGGATTTTGGAAAGGGGTTGGTCAGGGATGGATTTTAAGCTATTAACCATGCTTTTGGATGTTTATTTTGATCTTTTTTTATAAAGGATTTAAGGTATTCACTACGTTAGTCTAAGAGACGGTTGTGTCTTTAGTGTTTTGGTCAAGGAGAGGATCAAGACAAGATTGTTTAATTAATAGGTCATCTTCATCCAAGAATTCTTAGTGTTTTGGTCAAGGAGAGGATCAAGACAAGATTGTTTAATTAATAGGTCATTTTCATCCAAGAATTCTTAGATTATCATTTTGAGAGCATTGCAACTTTCAATTTCATTTCGAGGTATCCTATGGGAAGCTGGTATCTCGTTTTGCTTGTACCATGCTAGTTTTTGATATGGGGATTAACTGGTTTGATAGGTGGTAATGTGATAAGGGAAGTCTGCATAACTTGATCGAAGATGGTGGAATAGGATCCTTATAAGGGATATTGGTGAGATTTGGTCTCTTTCCATGGTGTTAATTTTTGGGCCATATTTATTTTTCCTCTCATTTTTTGTCTGGATTTCATGAGTGGCCTTAATGGGTGGTAGAGGCATCTTAGATAAGTTTTGAGGGTAATAAAAATTTCAGGGGTTGATATGGGATATTGGTGTTGGTAATATGGGTGGATGTTTTTGAGACATCTTAGGTCCCTTGAGAGGTTGTTTTGTAAGTGTGATCTTCAGTTTAGAGGAAGGATGAGGTCCTAATATGGATGGCTTAGTTTGAACTTGGGGCATAGTCATTTTCCATTTTTGAGGAGGGTTAGAGGTTGCATGAGTACCTTTATGAGGGGATTCATTTTTGGATTTATGGTGGATTTAAAGACTTATAGGTAGCTATTTTAGGGCTTTACCCTTTGGCATGCCAAGGAATTTATTCCATGTGGATGGAGTGACATTTTTATCTTCTAATTTTCTTTCGTGATTTTCAACATGTTTGGATCACTCTTCCTATGGAGGATCCCATGTACTGAGATCATGGAGGCTTGAGTGGATGATAGAAATAGGTTTAACCAATTTATATGGTTCAAAAATATCTCATGTAAGGATGTTTGAGATTTTTGTTACTTTGGAAGAAGATTTAAGAGTACTATCGACTTCTTTAGGTAAACGTTTATCGCAAATAATGTTTATTATGTGGGCCTCCTGATCTTGGGTGCTTCTTATATTTGTTTGTACAAAATTAGATGAATATGGATGATTTGATAATGGTTGTCTAAAGATATCAAAGGATTAGTTTGGAGGAGAATTTGGATTGTCCAATTGCAATTCCCCTTGATTGATAAGGTTCTAGACTAAGCTCTTAAAAATACTAACATCTATTGATCTCATAACAAGTACACGATTGTATGTGTAAAAATCACTCTCTTTATACCAATTAGGTTTAAGATGAGAGTCATAAATGGCCTTGATTAGAGGCAATTTAATAACTGATGCTTTAAATAGTTTGTCCAAGATGGAAGCATAAGACTCTCCCAAGGGCATGTATTGCTTGGGTAAAAATCGTGTTAAGGTTTCATATGATTGTGTATGGGAAGTAGAGGAACTTCATTGGATTAGGGGATATGATTTTAGGATAAAAATATTTATTTTTCCTTTTGGTTTAGGATTGTTGGTCGCTTTGGAAGGATCAAATCTAAAATTCTTATTCTGTAACTTAAACTTTCCTTCCTATAAAGCTTAGATTTATAGCTTACGAGCCATGGCAATGGCTTCACCAAAGGTTTTAAATGATTGATCTTGGAGTGTGGATGAGATATGCTTTACACATGAACTCCTAAAAAACTCAGTTAATTTGGGCTAAAGAATGGAAAATGTCAATTGATTTATGAGGCCTCACCACCTTGCCATGAAATCAATAATCAACTCATGTGCAAATTATTTAATGGCATATAGGTTGGTGATGATTATTTTTCTTACGATATTAATTGAAAATTCTCTAGGAAAATTTGAGAAAATTATCAGAAGGAAATTAGGGAATGTTTGGGGATAGATTTGTACCAATCTATATTTGGTCTAGCTAGAGACATGGGGAAAGCCTTCAAAAGGAGGGGATCATCATGGGCTACAAGGTAACACATGTGCCTAATTTCCCTAATGTGTTGTTGTGGTTCCTCTTTGTTTTGGAATTTTGTAAACTTGGGAATTTCCCACTACGATAGATATCACCTAATTAGAATAGCAGGGTTAATAGGTTCTTTACAAATTTATTCATAAGAGAAAATATTCTTTTACTTGAAAGTAGAAGATTCTAGGTTTTCCATCCTATCCATGAAAATACACATGAGGTCAGGCTGGGCATTATATTAAGGCATACCCCATAATTTTTTTTTGCAAATGTTGATAAGGGGGAAGAAAAGTAGAAAATAAATTAGAAATGGGATAACTAATAGAAGTGGTAATCATTGGTTGATAGACAGTTACATACTACAGGAATAGGAAAGGTAGGCTTTGTTATTGAGATAGATTAATATAGGTGGTTTTGATGGGTTATGATGGAATTAGGTATTGAGTGGTTAATAAAATATTTTTTTGGAGAGGTTGACTTGGGAGGATTTATTGTGTGGGTTGTAATGGTTGAGTGGTGTGTTGGGGATTCTAGGTTACGTGTGTTTGGATTGGGGGGATAGTTACAGGGATTGAGACCACTACACTCTAAAGTGAGGGAGAGGGTGGTTGATTGGATGTGATTTATGGTATGGTAACATTATGGGGTTGTGTAATAGTTATAGAGGGGTTACTAGATACTAATGATGGTTGATTATCTATAGGTTGTGTCATATTGGTATTAGAACCTATTTGTGGTGGTGGGTTGATGGACGATGAAACCATGGCTATTATGTGTCCCTCTTATCTTTTTGGTGCCATGCCATAAATAAATTGGGAGGATTGGGATTAATGGGAGATATGAATTCGTATAGCTTGTTTACTAAGTTAATGGCTTTAGGCAATTGGATTGTTATCCAATAAATTGGCAAAGTTGGCATCTCTTAGTGGGTAAAATTAAGAAATTTTATCCCTGATGGATTAAGGAGAGGTAGTAGGACTTAGTGTATGTTCCATTGAATAAGATTAATATTGTGACTCTATTTTTCTCTACAAATTTTATCACGTTACAACCATATAACACTAAAATAATAAAACAAAGAACAAATGCAAAAGCACACAAAACTTGTTTTTTTTTATCTCAATTTAGTGAGGATAAAGCATAAAATTTACTTAAACATCCTTAATTATTATGTTATTAATAAATATCTCTTAGAATATGATGGCGTGCTAGCTTAACAAAGGATCTAAGAAGACATAGTCTAAGACTAGTTTCAGGTCTATTTAAGGTTGGTATCTTCAATATATATAAAGGTACAATGAGGCCTAAATCTGTGTCAGTTGCAGTACATGGATTGATATTGGGGACTACCCCCTCACTTCATGGTCCCATAGTAATTAGGGTATTAGGTGATTAGACTTTATGCTACCAAAAAATTAATTATACTTAACAATAAGAATGAGTCAGCTTTCTCCTTGGTGATGAAATATAAGTGGATCCACCTGGGTGGGATTTGTTTGATTGATTATTCTAAGATTGTTATGTTTGGTTAGTGTGTGAAAGAGGAGTGTGACTAAAATGGTGAATTAACAATTGGTAAATCATGAATGTTAGTTACTTCATGCGAGGATCCAAGAAGTGTCATATATAAACAAATTCCATGGTTCAGGGAATAGAGAAACAAAATAAATTAGATGTCCTAACAAAACCAGTCTCAGATTTAAAATAGAGAGGACTACATAGGGATTGATATTGGTTCCTAAGAATCGATGTTGATTCTACTGAAGCGACTTCGATTCTGATAGAAAATGCAACACTTTGGAAATAAGAAGCTAAATGATGTTTTAGAGGGGTTTAAGATAATCTAAGGGTGAAAATGATGTTTAAAAAAGATATAGAATACAAAAGAGAGATATAAAATACTATAAATAATGAAATAACTTACTTTGAAAGCACTCTAAGATTACAACAATATTAAGATTGATACACTGATCTTTTGGCTTCTTCATGGCTGTTGGGGGTCTAATACTACAATGTATCTTTCCAACAAGGAGCCAAGTAATCATCTAGAAATCATCTGAGAGAAATATTTTAGCCTTCAAGAGTAAATTCATGGTCCCTTTCCTAAGGAAATACTGGGCAAAAATTGATGATGATTCTTTGGAATTGACATCGATCATGGGGATCATTAGTAATTTTTATCATTGTTATCAAAAGTACATTGTAAAATATTTAAACCATGGGATAAACTAAGCACGAGGAATACTAAGTTGTTACACGAGTTTTTATTGTTAGAGAATATTTTTGGGAGGTTAAACTATTTAGATTTTATTGTATTTTTATTGATATTACTAGATTTAGTGGTTGGAAGGATAAAATGATAATTAATGAAAAATAATTACTTATGTTAAAATGGTAATTAGTGGAAACTAATTACATATGGTAAAATGAGGATGGGATGAGTATATAAGAAGGGGCCTAAGACATATATTATCACAAATATCTATTGTGCAATATCCTAGTGCCTACAATTGTAACATGGATGAAACCATCCAACACTAACATTAGTGTTTGTAGCTCTAAAAGAAACCATTTTAAAATTTGATGATTGTTCCAAATTCCTCTTCCAATATCATTTCTTCTTGTTTTAGATATAGAAATATATTAGCATCATAAAAATATACTTACATTATTTATTTGTCATTTATATACTTATCATAGTTTTACTTATTATTTTTAATCTATCTTAGTTTAAGAAATTCAATATATGTGTATATGAGTTTAACACCCAATTGGTCTAATGCAAATTTGATCAGCACACTTGTGCATTAACATTTCTACATTTTAAAGCCTAGTTACCAAAGTAGGATCCTAGATCTAAATTTAGGGTTAAGCAAAATCTAATCCATACTTTTAAGGGCTATGAAATAAAGAAATAGTTGTGAATAGAATGATGGAAAATTATGAGGAACCCATTAGAGGGCATAAGTCATTTGACCATTATGATTCATTTTTTGGCTTTGTTATCTTGTTGTTATTTCATTTATATTATGTATTTATTATTCTCTCCCACCCAAGATGAGAGATAAAAACACATTTTTTATAATAACCAAATGTCTCTTAAGAGACAAAAATTTGGTCATTAGGTAGTGTTTATTTTCACTTTATAGCCCTATTGATGAATTATCTTAGTTGACACAACTAAATAGGTGCATAAACACTATAATGGCCAAAATTTAATCTTTATTAAGCTCCATGGTATAAATTTACATGTGGCTGAATGAATCCTTGAAAATAAGCTTTTCATCATTGAGTAAATGAAGTGAAATTTAGGCACATATTTAAATAGAGTTTCAAGTAGTAAAGATGAGACATTAGTACATACAATTTCATTGTCAAGTCCTATGAACATCCCCTAGAGGATTTTGTGCCACTCAAAATGAGCAAGAAATGATGATGCATTTTCTCTCACAACCAAATGCCTCTTAAGGGACAAAAGTTTTGTCAGTAGGCAGTCTATCTTCTAACTCGCTAGTCTAATTGACAAATTACCTTCATCAACTCATCCAGATGGGTGTATAAGCACTAAAATGTCCATATTTCACTCTTTCCAGGCCTTGAGGTCAAACATTTTAGGCATCCAGAGGCATTCCTAAATTGAATATTCCAATCCCTAAGTGGGAAAATAGAATGAACTTTTGGTACGTATTGCATGAGAACCATGAGGGGTAGAGATGAGATGTCAATATAATTGCATGGGCGACTCCTATAAGCAACCCTTAGAGGATTCCATGCCAATCAAGAGTAAGGAGTGATTAAGGATAAGGATGGATAAGGATATAGTAATTAAGGATGATGAGGGATGATAAAAAATGATAATGAAATGATTAGGCATGATAAAGAATAATGAGGGAATGATTAGGGATGATGAGGGATAATGAGGGAGTGATTAGGGATGATGAGAGATGATGAGGGTTGATTAGTGATTTATTAAGGATGATAAGGGAAAATGATGGATGATGAGGGATGATTAGGAATGATGAGGGTCAATGAGGGTGTGATAAGGAAATATGAGGGACATTAAATGATTGTTTAGGGATGATTATAGATGATGAGGGAGTGATTAGGGGTGATGAAGGATGATGGATGAGTGATTAGGTATGATGATGAATAATAAAGGTTGACGAGAGTGGGATGAGGTATGATGACAAATGATGAGGGAGTGATTTTGATGAAAAATGATGATTTGTGTGTTTGACTCCCCTCTCTCCATATGGTTTG